>JBBPBX010016886.1:14399-35817 GCA_038048925.1 Garcialebias charrua | reverse complement strand
TTCAGTGTTTATTTTAAGGGGGTGATATAAGATTTTTTCTTCTTCTTCTTTTTGCACTCTTTTCATTCAATGTTTTCTTTTTTATTAATTTGTTTTATTTTGTCTCTTTTAAATGAATGATTGACCCTCCGCTCCTGCTTCATGGAATATCTTACAAAAAGATCTGAAGCTCTCGACCTTGACTTCTCTAAATGGTTTTCAGAATCTGTTGGAATCCTGGCAAAAACCAATGCAGATTTGTTCCTGTCTTTGATTTTATACGTCTACCTTATAATGTTTTGCTAGTTTTTTGATACTTTGTTAAAAAAAAGAAAAAAAAAATCTTTTGTTTTTTTCTCTCTTTTTGTTTTCTATTGTTTATTGTTTGTTTGTTTATTGTTTAATGAAATTCTATCACTGCTGTTCATTGTTCTTTAGTTTTAGCAGGTCGCTTTCGTAAATGAGCCCATGAGGTTCAAAAGATTTACCTGACTAAATAAAGGTTGAATGAATGAATGAATGATAGAGAAGCAAGGGGACTACAGTATATAGTTTTTTTCAGAGATTACTTTGTCTAACATCAGTCTGTCAGTAGATAGTGACAGAGTGAAGAAATATGTTAAAAATATATTGTTAGAAAAGTTACAGACTGCATTACAAAGTTACATAGTGCAGCTTTAAGCTAAAATTGCACAAATTAGCATTGTGGAACTTTCCCATAGATTTGTGCTGAGTTACTTACTTACACTTGTAAACTATTTAACTTACTGCATTTATTTTTTTAAATACTGTAGCTTCTTCTCATTTCTTCTTAATTTGACTCAACATTTAAAGCTCATGCTGCTCAGTCTCCCAAAACCCAACCAAGAACAGCTATGTACCGTAAATGTTTTACCAACAAACAGCTGTTTTTCCTGAGGTGGTGCTACAAGTTAACAAATATTACAAGCTGTAGTAAAGACTGAAAGTGTCAAATGATAGAAAGTCAGAAATAAGATGAGAAAAGCCTTCAGTAAGTTCCACACGGGAAAAATCGTTATCATAGGAATCAGTTTCCACAAAACTTCTTCCATTTAATAAGAGAAGTTTCGTGAGACAATGTTTCTTCTGGGCATTGTTGGTCCCTGTTTTTGTTTTGTTTTCATCCATCCATTATCTTTGACCCACTTCTTCCTCTTTGACCCACTTCTTCCTCTTCGGGTCAAGTCTCTTAATTATACACTTTGTTCAAAAAGGGTTTTGCAGTAAACAAATGTTTAAAAATCCAGAAGTACTCTATCATATAACAATCAATCTTTCAACGTTATATAAGAAAAGCTGGGAAACCTAAATTGACACATGTATGTTAGAAAGCCTGTCGCGATAAACAAGAAATCAATTAATCGCATGATAAATGAAACTTATTGACCTCATATTAATTTATCGGCTTCATCGTTTATTCGTATCTCTCTCGTTCTACTGAAGACACTGGATGACAAAAGGCTCAACTCCAGTGCTCTTCACCGACCCTTTCTCTTTAAAATCAGTTTTAACCATCCAAAAAAGTGTTTTTGGATTGTTAAAAGCAGCAAAGCTACGAACTAAGCTAACAGGCCGACCTCGGGAAAAAAATTCTGTCTGGTCAAAGCTCCAAAATTCACGGTTGAAACCAGTGCCTTCGTTAAAGTTGTTTTTCTCTGCAAAAAGCTGAGAACTTGTTTACTGATTTTTTTTTATTTTTTTATTAAAAGCATTGTGTGAAAAACGCTATGCTAAAGAACTCAAACCACACAGAACGTCCGCCATTTTAAGAACCGAAAAACAGGAATGAGAGACAGCCCACGTCACGTCAAGGGGCCTCCCTCCCATTTTTCTTAGATACACGCTGCTCGCTTCCGCACTATCCATCTTTCAGTTCAGACTGTCTTATACTGCCATCCGGTAGTCAGAAAAAGGTACTACACGCAAAAATTAACCAACATTTCTGCTTAAATTTTGTCATATTTCTAACAATATTATCGTTTATCACAATAATTTCTGAGACAATTAATCGCCCAGCAAAATTTGTTATTGTGACAGGCCTGTATGTTGGCACAAAATTTAAAATAAACAAATAAAATCCTCCAAAAAGTCAGTTTTGACTAAACTTGTCCTCACATTTGTTACAGAACTCAGATGAGGGATATCTAAGCTTCACAGCTTGCTACGTTTATGGTTTTATTGAAAAGTGGAAGTTTTTTTGTTGTTTGTTGCAACATGTCTATGTCTGTACAGATGTTTCTAAACTCAACGCAACAACACCATGAGCCTCAGTCCATCATCCACATCGAAATGAACAATTTATCCAACTTCTTATAGATTTTAACTGAATTTGCCATGCTTCTAATCTCTGCAATGGAAAACACTGTATCTAGCGGAAAGCATGAGCATTAGTGAGTTCCTGCAGACTGTATTAAAGTATCAGAGTTTAACAGTCGGTTACACTTTATGTTCTGTGAAAAGGCAGGGCTGTGAGCAGAAACACTTTATTTGTGTCCATACCGATGTCTCGTAGTTCAGCCTCTGACCAAAGTCTCCGTCCTCTCCCTCCTCCATGCTTTCACACTTGAACAGACAGGCATCTGCAGAGACAAAACTTAACGCATCAGCAGGATGCAAAGAGTGAAACTAATAAACAGACGGCAAAGGACAAAATACTGATCTGAGAACAGTGCAGAATCAAAAGCACATCAGAACTCTGAAAATATCATCAATAAAATCTAAAAAAGCTAAGTCTGGTCCTCTGGACATTCAAAAAACAAAACAAAACAAAGCAAAAAAAAAAGCTGTAGAAGCTGCTTTGTTTTGTTTTGTTTTTTGAATGTCCAGAGGACCAGACTTAGCTTTTTTAGATTTTTCTACCTGGATTATTGAGCATGCATCAGGGTATCATCAATAAAAGTTCCAGGTTTCACTCTACGATACTTCTAAAATCATTAACTGTACTAATAAAATTATGATTTTCTGTTTGCCAAAAGATTAGATACATATATTCTGAATCTACACTGAACTGAAAGTACATTCAAATTTATATTCATAAGTTACAACCCCCCTCAGTGGGGTGAACATATAAATGTTCTCTAAGGCAATAAAGCAAAATATCAATAACATTTACCGGTACTCAAAACACGAAACCCAAATGGAAAAAAACTCATCTTTATTTGAGATTCTTGCTTTTAATACCTAAATTATGCAGCTGTAAATTTTAGAAATCAATACAACTCTTGGACAAAGTGTTCTCTGCATGAGGAGGGAAAAGTGATTTGGTTTTACTATTTCTGATGATGGCATGTTGATATAAAAATGTTAACCTAAGGATAAGCAGCATTTTGAAGACGTCCTCTGTGTCCTGCAGCTTTACTACTTTTGAAACCAAATTTTTTAAAGTACCAACAGTCAGAATCTGCTGGAAAAATAGCTGATGTCAATGATGTTCATTCTGCTAAAGTTTAAGCCGGTGCGGAGCTCGTTAATGTAACTGCTTGTGTAAAAGCACCTGGTTGACATTTATTAACCCACTCGACGTAAAGAGCAGTGAAACGAATTGTGGTAAATGATCTGCAACAATTCAGTCCCGATGACATATTGATAAGAAAAAACATGGTCAAGACTTGTTGACTTGAAAAACCTAATGACAGCATACTCAGCTAATGAACATCTTGTTTCTGAATAGTGAGTGCTGTGTTGTCTCAGCCACGTGTAAGATAGCTAATACTACAACTATGAAATGTTTGATGATTCACTCTGAACTATGTAATAGTAAAAAGAAAAGCTTGTATGTATTTTCCATTTGACACTTATTTTAGTACTGTATCATTTTACATTTACAATGAATGAAAAACATACAAGCCATCCACATGATAACGTTTTTAAAAGAACACAAGTGTTTTTGTTTGTTTGTTTTAGCTTTGAGACATTTTTTCTTAGGTGACACTAAACACTATTTTTGAAAATGGTTTCCAGTGAAAAGAACCTCAACATGCAGCTAAAGTGTTTTCATGTAGACAGCCAAAACACAACCGTTTCAAAACAATAATGCCAAAGCCCAAACTTCTAATCTGACCTATAACATGAGAACATTTGTTTTTGTTGTCGTGGTGGTGTCATTTATTTATTTAAAAAAAAAATTTAAACCAGTGAGTAATCTTTAGGAGCAAGCCCCATGCCTCGTTTCCTGTTTTTAGTATATTTGCATAACAGCACCACACACAGGCTTTTAGCGTCGCTGCTACTGCATTTTAGGTTGATTTTGGTGTTTTTATAATAATAATAATACAGTACTTTATTTATAATGTCCTTTAAAACAACCACAGTTGCAACAAAGTGTTGTACACATAAAATCAAGAACATTTAAACACATAAAGAATAAAACAGTTGTTAAAACATTAAGATCAATAAAAACAATAAAACAGTGCAGAACAAATTCAGTCTTGCTAAAAGCCAGGGAGTAAAAATGTGTTTTTAAAAGAGTTTTTGTATGAACAGGGCTACAGAGGCATGTTATCACCTGACTGGTCCTCAAGACTTCAAATGCTTTACTTCACACTGTGCTCTCATGTCACCGTAATATGATTTATTTTTCTCCAAACACAATTTTCTTACACAATATATTAACTGTGATTGTTTATATTATCTTATACTACTTGCATTTATAATTTCCCCATCTTACTTTGCATTCATTTACACTTCTTGTTTTCTATATCTTACTACTGCTACATGGTTATTTGTTTTACCACTAATAAAGATGTCAGTCCTCTTTACCTGAGATGAAAACTGAAATTACCAGCTGGGTTCACATTCAGTAAAGAACTGGCTCTGTTCATAGTTCAAGTGAATCTTTAGCTCATTCACAGGAAAACTACAAAATGGTTGAGTGCACATTTTCCCATCATTCCTTGCAGAGTCTCGTGAGCTGTACCCTGGACTTTGAAACAAAACCCCCCCAAAAAAAGGCACATCAGAGCTTTTTATTGAGTCTACATCCTGCAAGAAGGCAGGTGTTTCATAGAAGCGGATGGCTTTAAAAAGTGTTTGTTCTGAACGTTCGCATCCTATCACCTTTATAAATGCTACAGATTAAAATGTGTCTGGCATATCTGAACACATCTGGTCAGCAAATATTTATTGTGTCAATATTTTGTCTTGTAAAAATAACTTCAGATGCCGTTTCAGAGTCAGTTAAAATTGATTAGTACCTATTTTAACTATTTCCAATCACAACATGTATCGGATCTATAAACGAAGCAACGAAAATAATTATTGAATTCTTGCAAATAAATCACAAACATTCAAACTCTGTAACAACTCTTTTAGTCCAGCCAGTTGAAAAGTTCAGAAGCATAAGAATGTAACTTTAAATGTTAATTCTCACAACAATCAGGTCCTTTTTATTGCTGTCAAATGTCTTCTGTAACAACTTACACCTCAGTTTTCTGCCACTGTTCAGTATCGTCTATTTTTGTATTCAAGACCACCTAACCCGAGGCCAAGTCAAGACCAAGACCAGAGTGTACCGAGATCGAAACAAGACCTGACCAAGACTTTTACGGTTCGAGACCAAGACCTCAAATAAAATAAGTAAAATATAAAATTTTATTATTAAATATTTTTTATACAAGTTACAATTTGCAACTTTAAGTTTGCTTTTGAATGAATATTATCACCTTTTCATAAATGTTCAAAGCTACATAACAAAGAAATCGGACATTCAGTGGCCGAACTGCGTGTGATTGAACAATAAAATTACACAACTGTTAAATTGGACGCAGTTTCATCACATGCCAAAACTTAAAAAAAAACTGCAGTGGCAAAACAAACAAACAAACAAAAAGAAGCAAATTTTATAACTGATGATATGGCAGACACCTTCTCCTGCGCCCAGACAATCACTTCTCATTTTCTTGGAGTGACCAGTGTTGCCAGATAGAGTCAAGGTTTTATGGTGAATCCAGACCGAATGCGTTTTCTACTGCAGGAGCGTCCGGTTTACATGCAAAGTCAATGGGGGACGCACCTCCAGGCGCCTCCTGGCGTCACGTGCGTGTTGAGCGTGCTGGAGAGCGTTTTCCGTGCACGTGAACCCGCGTCAGCCTCCAAAGCCCGCCTCCAACATGCTGAAGATTTTCGCCGTTCAAACTCGTGAACGCGTGTCCGACCAATCAGGAGAGTCGGGTGGAGGAGAAAGGGGGAGTCCGCTATGTGACGCGGAAACGAGGGGGCGGGGGTAATGCGCAGCTATGTGACGTATTGTTTGAGGGACACAGGAAAGACCCGCGAGGTCGTGGACTATGGAAGAGAAACTCATTGTAGCTGTGTGTTCGCGACAATTCCTTCACGACCAGTCAAGTCTGCTCTACAGGGACAAAAATAAAAAGCTCCTTGCCTGGCGGAGTGCAGAGAGGAACTCGGTGTACCGGTAAGCTCCTACCCCCCCGCCGCCGCAACGCAGCCACAATTTCACGTTCTGGTTTGGACACCACTGGGTCCAGTGCGTTCACTTGCGTGCGTGTTGAGCTTTTTTGCCGTTGAAATCGCGTTTGGTCTGGATGTACCATTACAGCCCAAAAATCTGTTAAAAATCGCCATATAACACAAAAATCTGCCCAGTCAATATATTGTTACAGCACATTTACTGTTTGAACATGAACACACATCATTAAAAGCCAAAGTAATTTAACAATTTGTGGCAAAATGCAACAATCCAACAAAAATCGTCACAGAGTTCCCAGCAAAATCAGAATGAAAACAGCCCAACTGACAGTAAACTGCCCAATCTGGTCACACTGGGAGTGACACATGCGAGTGAAAGGGGTGGGCGATGGGTGTGACAGTGGTAACAAAAAATGTATTTAGCAATGAGTGACATTATCGCTTAGATTTGAACCAGCACATTTTGCATCCAACAAATGGATGCAAAATGTGCTGGATCCAGGATGTTGACAAATAAACTGAACAAGATTCTGGCAATTTAGTGATATTTCCATAGTTGTGGTGGTCTTGACTGGTCTTTAAATAAAATCCTGAGTCCTCAACGTCCGAGACAAGACCGAGACCAAATGCAGTCGAGTCCGAGACAAGACCGAGACCATCAAAAAGTGGTCTTGAGACCAGTCTTAAGACCAAGACCGCTCTCAAGTACAAGCCCAAAACCAGAAAAGTTGGCACGTTGTGCAAATCGCAAATAAAAACAGAATACAATGACTTGCAAATCTTTTTCAACCCATATTCAACTGAATAGAATGCAAAGACAATATATTTAATGTTCGAACGGAGAAACTTTATTTTGTTTTGCAAATAACCATTAACTTAGAATTCAATGGCAGCAACACATTGCAAAAAAGTTGGCACAGGGACATATTTACCACTGTGTTACATCGCCTTTCCTTTTAACAACACTCAGTAAACGTTTGGGAACTGAGGAGACCAATTTTTGAAGCTTTTCAGGTGGAATTCTTCCCCATTCTTGCTTGATGTACAGCTTAAGTTGTTCAACAGTCCGGGGTCTCCGTTGTCGTATTTTACGTTTCATAATGCGCCACACATTTTCAATGGGGGACAGGTCTGGACTGCAGGCAGGCCAGGGGAGGACCCGCACTCTTTTGCTACGAAGCCACGCTGTTGTAACACGTGCAGAATGTGGCTTGGCATTGTCTTGCTGAAATAAGCTGGGGCGTCCATGAAAAAGACGTCGCTTGGATGGCAGCATATGTTGCTCCAAAACCTGTATGTACCTTTCAGCATTAATGGTGCCTTCACAGATGTGTAAGTTACCCATGCCTTGGGCACTAATGCACCCCCATACCATCACAGATGCTGGCTTTTGAACTTTGCGCCTATAACAGTCCTGATGGTTCTTTTCCTCTTTGGTCCGTAAGACACGACGTCCACAGTTTCCAAAGACAATTTGAAATGTGGACTCATCAGACCACAGAACACTTTTCCACTTTGCATCAGTCCATCTCAGATGAGCTCGGGCCCAGCAAAGCCGGCGGCGTTTCTGGATCTTGTTGATGAATGGCTTTTGCTTTGCATAGTAGAGCTTTAACTTGCACTTACAGATGTAGCGACGAACTGTAGTTACTGACAGTGGTTTTCTGAAGTATTCCTGAGCCCATGTGGTGATATCTTTTACACACTGATGTCGGTTTTTGATGCAGTACCGCCTGAGGGATCGAAGGTCACGGGCATTCAATGTTGGTTTTCGGCCTTGCCCCTTACGTGTAGTGATTTCTCCAGATTCTCTGAACCTTTTGATGATATTACGGACCGTAGATGGTGAAATTCCTAAATTCCTTGCAATAGCTCGTTGAGAAAAGTTGTTCTTGAACTGTTCGACAATTTGCCCACGCATTTGTTCACAGAGTGGTGACCCTCGCCCCATCCTTCTATGTGGATGACTGAGCATGTCAAGGAAGCTGCTTTTATACCCAATCATGGCACCCACCTGTTCCCAATTTGCATGTTCACCTGTGGGATATTCCAAATAAGTGTTTGATGAGCATTCCTCAAATTTCTCTGTCTTCTTTGTCACTTGTGCCAGCTTTTTTGAAACATGTTGCAGGCATCAAATTCCAAATGAGCTAATAATTGCAAAAAATAACAAAGTTTACCAGTTCGAACGTTAAGTATGTGGTCTTTGCAGTGTGTTCAATTGAATATAGGTTGAAAAAGATTTGCAAGTCATTGTATTCTGTTTATATTTGCGATTTCCACAACGTGCCAACTTTTCTGGTTTTGGGCTTGTACTACAACACTAGCTATGTCTAATTTTTGTACCTACCGGTAATTGACAGACTACAAGAGACAACCAGTACGGAAGTAACAAACAACTTTGGTCCTAAAGCTCCAGTTGGTTGTAAAAACCTCACAGTTTGACTCTCAAATTTACCCAAAAGCTTTAGTGACAAGTGATTGTGTTAACGGAGATCAATCGAGGAAATGAATCAGGTGAGCATCCTGCACGTTCAGCTGCAGAGTAATATTGTTCTGCACAAAACATATTTCCCGACTAGAGATTTACACTTGAGGCTCAGAAACTGTCAAAAGAACCAAGCTGCAAATAAAAAGACACAGCGGAAATCAGCCTGCATGGTGGCCATGTCCTGCTGAGTTGAGTCGACTCCTGCAGTTCAGTCCAAAGTAATAAACTATTTATTCCTGGGAGTCACACTTGTGCTCCATCACAAACTGGAGGAGGGCTGAATGCCATCTGTTTCTGCTTCCTGGGGGCTGATTAATCTCTAGCCTCAGTTTTTCCTATATGAGCCTTCAAAACTTAACTAAGCAGCACGGTGGCGCAACTGGTATAGCTGCTGCCTCTCAGCGAGAAGGTTGCCGGTTCAAATCTCGGTCCGGGAGCCTTCCTGGGTGGAGTTTGTATGTTATCTCCGTGCATGCGTGGGTTTACTCCGGGTACTCCGGTTTCCTCCCACAGACCAAAAACATGCATGTTAGGCTGATTGGTAACTCTAAATTGTCTCTAGGTGTGTGTGAGAGAGTGAATGGTTGCTTGTCTCGTTTGTCTCTATGTGTCCTTGTGATGGACTTGCAACCTGTCCAGGGTGTACCCCGTCCCTCGCACTGTGATTGCTGGACATGAGCACTGGCGACCCTAGTGACCCAAAATGGAAGAAGTGGGTAAAAGATAATGGATGGAATGGATGAAAATTGAACTACAGGTAGTCCTCGGGTTACGACAGTCTCGAGTTACGACGTTTCGTGGTTACGACGCATCTCCCATTTACTATGAACAGCCTTTTTTCGAGTTACGCAGCGGCCGCTGTGGCGGAAGGAATACAGTATTGTACTGTACGCAGTGCAGCGGCGGAGGGATACAGAGGCGGAGGGATACAGAGGCGGAGGGATACACAGGCGGAGGGATACACAGGCGGAGGGATACACAGGTAGAGCGCAGCAGTGGAAAAGTACAGGTGGAGGCCTTACTGTAAACACTCTGGACTGTAAATGCTCTGGACCGAGGTGGACGGTGGTTTTTACGTCGTAAACGGAATACAGCGGATGGACGGAGGCATCTAGCACTTTGGTGTGGACTTGTTCCTGTTTAAAGTGCTTTATAAATAAAATGGTATGGTATGGTATGGTATGGTATGGTATACGGCGTCACCAGCATCCCAGTAGGCCATTAACTCATTTTCCCTTCATTATGACTCCCAAACGTATGTGTTTTTTGATAATTATGTAGGGTACTGTGTTAGGATAGGCTAAGTGCTTGGTAATACAGTACTGTACATGCATATGGTGCAGTATGTACGTATATTTCGCTTACGTCAAAAATCGGTTTACGACGCCGCATAGGAACGGAGCTACGTCGTAAGTCAAGGACTACCTGTACCTGTTCTGTTTACAAACCATGGCTCAAACTTCTGCTATGTTTCATTTATTTTTGCAAAGATCTGAAATATATCCATTATAAAACAGCAACGGCGTCAATGCGAGCTTCAAAAATGTTTTCTATGATTTCAAAAAGAGTGGTCGAGTTATTTCAGTCCACACAAAGAAAGTGTGCAGTTGACCGCAGAAAGAAAGTAAAAATGTTAAAACTTGTTTCGTAAGTTTGCATGACATTATGTTGACCTCGTGTTTAGCTTGAAGAAAATGAGATTGTGGCAAATACTTACTGGTAGATTAGATAGGCTAGAACCAGCTGTTTATAGCCTAAACCGACCTTTAAGGCTGTTTTAATGTATAATTTTGTAAACCCAAAGTGGATACTAAAAATAATAGATTTTACTAGATTGTAACCAAATTATTACATTAATATACTCTGGTACTATTTAAAAATGTAATAGAAACAAATTCTTAGCAGGTTTTAAGGCGCTGCATAAAGGTTTTACAACTAGAGTTATAGCTGTTTTAACTTTAAGCAAATAAACTAGCTTTGTTTAGGAGTGATGAAATACTGTACTGGGACTCCATGTTAATAAGGGTCAACAAACCCATTCAGGGAACAGAACACATTTTACATTTTATCTAAAATTTAAAAAAAGACAAGAGTATAGGTCTGGTGGTGGTTGGGTTAAATGCAGAGACCAATTTCGTCTGTCAAGTATGGGAAACATACACAGATGACAAATTATTAAAGAAGAAGAAGAAGAAAATCTGAAACGTCAACAAAAATGGATAATGTCTGTATCTAAGGGGGAAGAACTAGAAGTACTTATTTAAATGTGTAATCACGTTTCAGGGTGATAAAACACGCATGTCCGGATTTCCTTAGAGGAAGCAAAAACGCTGAGCCCGCGTGCTAATGACATTTAATGCACAATTATCGAAAGCCAACATTAAATAAACAGTTTTATGTCTCAAAAGACAGCTGAAAGAGAAAGACATACCGTACATCAGTGTTTTTCAACCACTGTTCCACGGCACACTAGTGTGCCGTGAGTGATCGTCAGGTGTGCCGTGGAAATTATCCAATTTCACTTAACTGGTCTAAAAACTGGTTTTTTTTAACTGGTTTTCAGAATCTGTTGGAATCCTGGCAAAAACCAATGCAGATTTGTTCCTGTCTTTGATTTTATACGTCTACCTTATAATGTTTTGCTAGTTTTTTGATACTTTGTTAAAAAAAAAAAAAAAAAAAAAATTTTTTTTTCTCTTTTGTTTTCTATTGTTTATTGTTTGTTTGTTTGTTTATTGTTTAAGGAAATTCTACCATTGCTGTTCATTGTTCTTTAGTTTTAGCAGGTCGCTTTCGTAAATGAGCCCATGAGGTTCAAAAGATTTACCTGACTAAATAAAGGTTGAATGAAAAAAAAAAAAAAAAGATTTTTTGAAAACGAATTATTTATCTGCGTTCGGCCGTACGCCGCTCTACGCCGTTCGTACGCAGAGGCACACGCGTATCCCCGCAGGGCATGTACGCGCAAAGCTCAATTTTTACGACCGCGAAGGCAAGCGCGTTGTCGCACAATAAACTGCTCGGCGCCGGACTGTTTTGTATGCGACACAAATATATAAAATTCCTATTCTTCATCTCTGATCTGGCATTTTCTTTTGCTTTTTTGCCAAAAGTCAAGTGATCGCTTCCTCCTCTGCTGACTCCATGACTGAAATGATGAGGAAATGAATGAATTTGTCACGAGCGAATTAAACTCGGGCCAAACGTGGTCCAAATGTTCTGCAGATTTCCTGTTTGATGTGTGGGTTGCAGGACCAGTGCTCAGCTGTTTTTAGTTTATTTTTTAGAACTTTTTATTAACAAATAAACACAGAACACCGTTGCGGCAGATGCTGCCGGCTCTCGCCTTTTTTTTCCACCCGACCTGTCAATCAATTCAGTAGGCGTGTCAGCAAATGAGACAGTACTATGGTACAGTGAGTGTTACATTTCGTTTGGATTTACTTTTACCGGGGACGCAACAACACAGACTCCGTTGTGCTTGGTATGCGGTGAGAAGCTGTTTATTTCATTCCTATTCAAGACACTTTGATAAGAATGACTATATATTTAATATAGGCGGATACAGAGTATCTTTGTTTACAATTTTGGTTGGTGGTGTACCTCGAGATTTTTTCAATGAAAACACTGTGCCTTGGCTCAAAAAAGGTTGAAAAACACTGCCGTACATGAGTTAAGTGAGTCGCTGTAACGCCCCTGTTAGCATCGCCTCGAGCCACACATCACACAAGGTTAGCTTGTATCGCTACATCAACCTTAGTTTTATCAACTTATAAACAACCTACACTTTAACTTACCCCAGTCTTCGCTCGTCAGAAGGTTATCGGCGAAGAATCGGGTGTCCAAATCTGAAAATAATTCCGTGGCCATCGCCACAAGGCGACGTGTTTGGGCAGCCAAGCTAGCACACCTAAGATAAAAGGTCTAACTTTAGCATCAAGCTAGCGCAGTTGTATCGTATATAGACGCCATTTGCTGTGTAAATTATTCGGAATTTAAATATTAGAAACAATATTTATACGCTCGAGAGTCGACTTATCGGTCTTTCCGTTCGATTTGCATATGATAGACAAGGAAACGCGTTTCCCAGAAGGTTACCGCCTACTTTTAAAAGATTAACCAATGACAGTAAGGGAAACTCTGATTGACATAAAAATTAACCAATAAAATTAGTAACATCGTGGGACTGGGTAGTTATTTAGCCTATTGTAAAGCAGGTTTGTAGTGCCGCCCTTAGTCCAATCAGACGCTGGTATTTTGATTGGCAGCTGTAATAACTAATGAGCAAGTGGCTTTTTTGAATTGACAGTTGGACTAGCCAATAATTAATTAGAAGAACAAAAACACTTTTGAGAAAATCACGAACGTTGTGGGTTGATAACGATGGAACTGATGCATCCAAAGTGAAAAAGAACCTGTTTTCCCAGTTGCACAGACTAATAATATAAAAATAAAATAATAAAATAAAAACTTTAAAATTGCCTATTTTTTGTTGTCATTATAGGGTGGGAGCTGTGTTACATAACCCAAATGTGTGAACATGGATATGCATTGAAACCCTGCATTCTCACTGTCAAAAGTGCATTTTTAGATCTGTTTCAGTCATCTACAAGCTGGGCTCAGTATTTTGCACCACAGTTGTTTTTGTTGCAGTGGAGTTGTTTTATTTTGTTGCACTAGATAGCTGCAGTTTTATTTTACAATCAACCTATTACCTCAGCATTTTGCTGTAGTTCAATGCAATTATCTGATGGATTTAACACATAGGTATTTTTTTCTGTTCAAGTACAAGGGTCTGGGCACACTTTCATTTCAGAAAACTCAAATAAGTTCAAGACAAAAACAACTGGACTTTATTTGTAACAGAAGACGTTTTGCTTCTCATCCGAGAAGCTTTCTCAATTCAAAGATCAGAGCGTGTGGGATTCAGGTTATAAAGCTGAGATATATGTATAGATTGACCTATCACATTTCATTGTAGGTGACTGTTAAGGTCTTTTTTAAATGTAATTCATAGATGAGGCCCCTCTGATCCCATCTAATAGGTGTGAAACTGGGTATCTGTCCTAAAGCTTCACCTTTTGGACCGAAAAGACAGATGGCTTGAGAGGGGAGTGAAGGAAGCATTTATGTAAAAAGAGAGAAACGATCTTTAAACAGAGGAGGCGGCCTTAGATTTCTTTCAAAAACTTATAATGCAGCTACAGGACTGATACCCAGCCAGTACACACCTATCAGATGGGACCAGAGGGGCCTCATCTGGGAATGAGATTTTAAAAAGACCTTAACAGATACCTACAGTGAGGTGTGACTGTGATAGGTCAATTTGCTTATGTGTGTAGCTTTATAACCTGAACCCCACATGCTCTGATCTTTGAATTGAGAAAGATTCTTCGATGAGAAGCGAATCGTCTTCTGTTACAAATAATGTCCAGTTGTTTTTGTCTCGGACCTTTTTGAATTTACCATGTCCTGGATGACTGAGAATCTTCACCAGTGTGTATCAGAAAACAAATTCAACAGCAAGCCTCAGGCTTAATTTGCTGTGTGCACATATGCATCTTGATCGGTCTTTACACTTTGGTTTTCTTTATGCTCACTGAATGCAGTGAAAGAAGTTGAGATAGTTTTAAAAGAGCAGCTGTAAATGGCACTTATCTGTATTTCCTTCTTTTAAGAGTGTGGTTTGTAATAAAGCGTTTTTTTTTTTTTTACAAAGCTTGTCAAAGATAGGTAGATACTTTATTGACCACAGAGAGCTTCAAAAAGATATAATAGCATTACAACACTACCAAACACATTAAATTTATTAAGTGGTAATCGTACCATACCATACCATACCAATTTATTTCTAAAGCACACCATATCAGCCGTCCGAAGTGCTGTACAAAGACAAAAACAAGCACAAAACAATAAAAACAATCATATAAATAATCAGAACATCACAAGTAAAAGAATGCAACATTAAGACAGAGATTCTAACTCACTCTAGGTTAAAAGCCAATTAAAATATGTGTTTTTAAACGAGTTTTAAAAACAGATATTGATGGGGCCTGCCTGACCTTCAGTGGCAGCTCGTTCCACAATTTAGGAGCCAGAGCTGAAAAGGCTCTGCCTCCTCTGGATTTATAAAAGGTTTTTGGGACTGCTAAAAGCATCTGGTCAGAGAGGATCTAAGAGCACATGATGGCATGTAAAGGTGAAGCAGTTCAGACAGATAAGAGGGACTAAAACCATTCAAAGACTTAAAGCTGCACTATGTAACTTTGTAATGCAGTCTGTAACTTTTCTAACAATATATTTTTAACATATTTCTTCACTCTGTCACTATCTACTGACAGAGTAATCTCTGAAAAAAACTATAGTCCCCTTGCTTCTCTATCAGCATTTATAAAAACACTAAAAACACAGAGTGACCCGGACAATGACCAGCCAATAAAAACAGAGTTTGTAACCAGCCAATAAAAACAGAGATTGAATTTGAATTTCAGCAGACCACTGGGGGCAGAGCCATATATGGCTCCGAGGGGGAGGGATCAGAACGCTTTGCCTGTTGAAAATATTTCTAAGTTTTGTGCTCTACAGAAAGTTACACATAGCACCTTTAAAAACAAACAATAAAACTTTTTAATGGATTCTAAACTGGACAGGAAGCCATTGAAGGGACATTAAAACTGGAGTGATGTGCTCACGTCTGCCTGTACCAGTCAAAAATCGTGCAGCAGCATTCTGTACCAGCTGCAACCGTGAGAGCGAGGCCTGGCTAACTCCGATCAGAAGAGAGTTACAATAATCCAGCCGTGAAGTAATAAAAGCGTGGATTACTGTCTCTAAGTGGTGTCTAAAAGGAGGGGCTTGATTTTTGACTGGCGCCTCAGTTGAAAGAAAGAGTGATATGACAGTCAAGTTTCAGGCAGGGGTCCATTTTCACTCCTAGATTTGTCACAATCGAGTTTTCATATGGGGCCAAAGAGGAAAAATCAAAGGTGGGGGGACTGTTAGGACCAGTGGACCATAACCTCAGTCTATTTTTCTGCTAATATCTGCTTCTCATGCAAAACCAGGAGAACATTAGTAGCTGCAACATTCATGCCAATATTAGATTATGGTGACGTGCTGTACATGAGTGCTGCATCAAAATACCTACAGTCCTTAGACTCCATTTACCACGGTGCCCTTCGGTTCATTACTGACTCCAGTTATCGCACTCATCACTGTGAGCTTTACGTAAAATCTGGCTGGTCATCTCTCAGCACTCGCAGATACACTCACTGGATATCCTTCATCTACAAGACCCTCCTAAACCTGGTCCCGTCATACCTCACCTCCTTAATACAAACATCACACAGTCATTACTCCCTGCGCTCTAACGATTTAGTCCTCCTGTCAGTTCCTCCTGTCAGAACTGAACTAGGAAAAAGAGCATTCAGCTTCGCCGTCCCCTCAGCCTGGAACAACTTACAGAAAGATCTGAAACTATCAACATTCATCTCTCCTGGATCCTTTATGTCAACCGTAGTAGAAAATGTCATCAAGAAACTTGACCATTGCAGATGTTTCTAACCATTACTTATCCAATATACATGTCATTGTTGATTTTTTTAAACTTTATTTACCCAACCGAGGTCTGTCTGCTTGTTTTGTATATAATGTATATAGAAATCTGTCATATCCTGTTGGTTTTGAACTGTCAACATCTGTTTACTGTGATTGTAGTTTTCTTTATTTTCTTTTGATAAGTGCAAATGCCTATTGCCAATGTGACGTGTGCTGCTGACCACTTGACCAGGTCACCCTTGTAAAAGAGATCTCGATCTCAACGGGCTCTACCTGGTTAAATAAAGGTGATTGATTGATTGATTGATTTTTCATTAAAATTGAGGAAATTAAGTGCCATCCACCCTCTAATGTCATCAAGACAGTCCAGGAGAGACTGCGTGGAGCCATTTTGTTTTAAAGGGAAGTAGACTTGACAGTCATCCGCATATAAATGAAATTGCACACCATGCTTTCTGAAAATAGAACCGAGTGGCATGTGGCGTGACTGGTCATATTTTGTATTGTAGTGGACATGACCATGTTCACTTTATTACATCTGTGTACTTTTGAACTGTTCCAGAGATGATCTTTACTGACCTCTCAGTAAAGCAAGACATTTATCACAAAATCATTCCATTAGTTGTAATCAGAATATAGTCACCAAAAGAGACTATTTCTACCTTTGATTTTATTCTAATGTAATCAAAAGAATAACTTTTGTCATTTTCATGATATATGTTATATGCTGTTATTCTTTAAATGTGAAACATCAATGTGTCATTTCTGCAAGTGAAAAGGTGTCAAAGTTCAGCTAAAATGTCAAACTGACTTACACTGAAATTGTTTTTGTCGAGTTTCAGCTAAAACTCTCATCTAGCGTCTGAAAGTCTCTCACTCAGATACTTTTCCTAAACAATTTCCTTCTCTGTGCTGAATTTCACCTTGAATAGTGATAACGAGTGGACCAATGAAAAAGAGACAAGTTTCTCTCCTCTCTAAGTCTCTTTTTAAGTTCTAACTGTGCGGAAACGCTTCAGAGTTTCTGGGAGCTTCAAAGACATGAAGACGTCCCAAAGAGCTGGATGAATGCCTGTCACCCGCCAAGGACGGTCATTCAGCTAAGGATTGTATAACATGCTGTTATGAATCCACTGAGAACGAGCGTGAGCTCAAAACTTTGTTTATTCCTTCCTGGAATAAGCTTATCTTGAAGTCAGAGGCCTGAAGCTGACATATTTTCTGATGACCAAGCAGAACCCAGGAGACGTTGGAAAACGTAAACGAATAACCTGCTCAGAGGTACTGGTTCCCACGAGGACCCGTGCATCTGAAAGGCTACAAGGTCTTCTCTTACCAGGCGGTCGTCAAAAGGTAAAGAGCTGTTTACAAAACGTACCTGGATTTTAGCAGAAGTCGGATGAGAAGTGTCACTTTGGTAACATGCTCAAGATAATTTCCTTTAAACCATCTTCCTCCTATTCTTTTCCCTCTCAATCTAAGCTGGAAACTATTTTAAGCTGAAGAGCCCTCAGACTAAATATGTTTAACATCTAGTATTTATGTCTGTTGTGTTAAATCAAGTGTGTGATGTGTGTTAAATCGCAAGAAGGTGAAACCCTGCCAATCAAGTGTAATGATGTTGATTTAGTGATTTATTTTAAATAAATGGTAGTGTCTTCTGGCATACCAACTAAAGTCAACGTTTACTGTCACTTAATGGCTATGGTTCTTTATCCATCACAAAGATCACAGAAATATTGAATAAACTGAAAAAGAAGAGAATCCGTGAAATTACTATTCAATCTGAATAAGTAAATTAAGGTAAAAAGGAGGTCAGTATTAAACTGACCCCCCTCTAAACCCTTTACAGTATCCTGTCTGTTTTTCATGCTGTCTGCTGAACAGATAGATAAATGAGACAACCGCTCACACTCTCACCCACACCTAGGGTCAATTTTAGGTTTACCAAACCAAACATGCATGTTTTGGTCTGTGGGAGGAAACAAGAGTACATGAAGGGGAAAAAAAGTGTGCACCAGAGGGATAGTTCTAGAATTGCGCCGCTCGAGGTTGGAGTAGCTCTGTCGCATTCATTCTGAGATATTGCTTTTGGAAACTTTACATTCTGTTTTTCTGTGTGTAAATCACTTTATTTGGATGATTAATTCCTCTGGTATCAGATGCTGTGCAGCTGGAAGGATTTTTACTGAAACCTTTTTATTTTTACTTTTGGACATTTGTTATGATGCGTAACCATAACAACAAGGTGTGTTTTTGTTTGTTTGTTTGTTTGTTTTACAATTGGAAGCAGGCAGCTGATTAACATCTCAAAAGCTCAAATAATATCTCAACTTCAGCCCCAAATCTCAAATGAGTTGAAAAGGAGGCTCCGTGGATGCATTCCCATCTACCTGCCTGCAGTGCTCGAGTGCCTGACCACTGAGATCCTAAGATCTCCTAGCCTGGTTAAAACTAGACCCTGCCTTCACTTTGCTTCAGACAAGGGTCTGGACTTTTTCCATAGAGAAACGATTCTTGCTGGAGGCGTTGGCCTCTGCTGAGGAACAAAACCATTGGATATTTTGAACAGGGAAAGCATTCTGCTCCCTCCCCTCAGAGCCACCCCCCGTGCTCTGGTGAACTTGACTGACAACTGCTCCGCCTCCTACAGCTTTTCTCTCGCTGCGCAAATTCTGTATGTTAAAACATTTTAATAAAATAAAATAAAACCATGGATCGCTGGTCCAGCTCACCAAAAGACCAGAAAATCTGATGGGGCTCGGTCAGCAACGTAAAACCCGAGTTTAATTCTCGTGACAACCTCAGCCATTTCCTCCTTGTTCATTTCACTCAACCGAGGGTGGAGGAGAAGGAGGAGGGAGGAGGGAGCGAACACTTGACTTTTGGGAAAAAAAACAAAAGAAAACTCCAGATAAGGGATTAAGAAGGGGAAATTAATAAATTTGTGTCACATATAAAACAGTTCTGCATCGCTTTGAATGAGAACATGCGGCTGCGAGCTGGCTGCGCGCTGGGACAGGTGGGGGCATTTCTTCCTTGTTCAGCGGAGGGAGAGGAGGAGAAGGAGGAGGAGGAGGGAGCGAACACTTGACTTTTGGCCAAAAAAACAAAAGAAAACTCCAGATAAGGGATTAAGAAGGGGAAATTAATACATTTGTGTCATTTATACAACAGTCCTCGATGCAGGACTCCTGCATCGCTTTGAATGAGAACATGCGGCTGCGAGCTGGCTGCGCTGGGACAGGGGCGTGGGTTAGGGGCCAAAAACTCCGCCCCTTCTGTTCTCTGATTGGTCCGAACAAAAATCTACCGGAGAAATCCTTGTGGATGGGATAAGTCCCAGACTGTGCAGTGAAGGGAAATGAGAATTGAGCGGAGCTGTGCAGGAAGGCGAGGGCCAGGCTAAAGATCTCCTAAAGAGATCCTGGAAATGGCAAGAAACGTGGCTCATGACAGCAGAAGGACTGGGATTGTCCCCTGGCATCTGCAGGTGGCTGTCCACGGCAACGAGGGCACCACGTGGCCAGCCGAGTCTGGGTGGACATCCAAGCCCGGATTTTCGCAGGGGCTTCCCTGGGCTTCAGCCCGGGGCCCCAGCACTTTTGGGGGCCCCGCCCCCGAAGGAAGTTTTTTTTTTTTGTGAACGGATAGTGTCTGAACTCAGTCTGCTACTGTTGGAGTTCAGTCAGAACTCTACGTGCCTGCTACGTGCTTGAGAGAGCTGTGTCTGGAGAGGAGCAGAGGGAGGAGAGAAGCCCGCGCGCTTGGTCCCCCTCCCGCTGCCGCGGCTGGGGGGGAGGGGGGTGCGCAGGTGCGGCAGGTCCCGCTACCGCTGCGGGGGAGGGGAGGGGGGTGCGCGGCTGCGGCCGGTCCCCCACCCGCCGCTGGTGATAAGGAAGAGAAAGCGGAGGTGGAGGTGCATGGAGAAATAAAAGGTGCAGGAAAGAAAAGTGAGAGGAGCTGGTGTAGAGGGAGCAGCCATACAGGGGCGGCTAGAGGAGATGGAGCTGGGGGCCCCAACCAGAAACGAGGGAAGAGAAAAAATGTTGAAGTGGCTGCACGGGCCAGCAAAATGTGTGCAGAGATGAGGGAGTGGACAGTGACAGTGAGGCTGGTGCTCTGAGTTCAGTGAAGCCTCTGTGTCACAGGCTGACTGAGCCTCGTTATCCTGTGGAAACTTTACTGTCTTCCCTCAAACAGGCAAAAGGACTGAGAGGAGTTAAAGTTGAAAGTCACTTTCCAAACCTGAGAACTTATGACTCAGCCAGACATTACATAAGGCACAAAACAGAATCTGGGTTCACTGACCAAGAAATTTTCAGATTAAAGAAAATAATGAGCAAAGTCAGAAAACAATTCTGAACAATTGATGAACACCAGCATTTTAATTTTTCTTATACTCTTTTTGTACCCACTTTTAAACCTCTCACTCAACATGGATTCTTTTAAAATAGCATCTTTAAAAATCAACGGAGCTAGAGAGGTTGTGAAGCGCGCACTGGTTTACCAAACCATTAAGTATAAAAGCATTGACGTTCTGCTTTTCAAATGAGACAGTGGCGCAGGGAAGTTTGTGTTGAAGTCCTGGCAACAATAGCTATTCAGTGATTTTATTTTGTGATGCAAGCATTATATTCTAGTTTCAAACCCTAACATGTGGTTTTGTATTTAACCAGTTCAGGGTTGTTTGTAGTTTGTGACAACTGGCATATTAAAGTTGTGAGTTGTGAAAACTTACTATTCAGTCATTTTCTGCTCATCATCTGAACCAAAGCAAAACTAACAAACAAACATACTGATATATATATATATATATATATATATATATATATATATATATATATATATATATATATATATATATATATATATATATATATATATATATATATATATATATATATATATATATATATATATATATATATATATATATATATA
>JBBPBX010016886.1:0-14213 GCA_038048925.1 Garcialebias charrua | reverse complement strand
TGTATATACATACAGTATACAGTATATGTGTGTGTGTGTATATACCGGTATATATATATGGGCCCCCATGTTGACTCAAGCCCAGGGGCCCCCATCCTCCTAAATCTGGCCCTGGACATATCAGACGACTTCTGCGGCCATTTTCTTTGGAGCCACTGTGGGATGGACTTTTACAAGAGGTCCTTCCTACCTACAGCCATCAGCATCTATAACATCTCTTAATGAAACAAGGATGAGTTACATCCATCCATCCATCTTCTTCCGCTTATCCGGGGTCGGGTCGCGGGGGTAGCAGCCTAAGTAAGGAGGCCCAGACTTCCCTCTCCCCAGCCACTTGGAGCAGCTCCTCTGGGGGAATCCCAAGGCGTTCCCAGGCCAGCCGAGAAACATAGTCCCTCCAGCGTGTCCTGGGTCTTCCTCTGGGCCTCCTCCCGGTGGGACATGCCCGGAACACCTCACCAGGGAGGCGTCCAGGAGGCATCCTAACCAGATGCCCGAGCCACCTCAACTGGCTCCTCTCGATGTGGAGAAGCAGCGGCTCTACTCCGAGTCCCTCCCGGATGACTGAGCTTCTCACCCTATCTCTAAGGGAGAGTCCAGACACCCTGCGGAGAAAACTCATTTCAGCCGCTTGTATCCGAGATCTGGATGAGTTACAACATTTAATTTCCATTTGGGATTAATAAAGTTTTTTTTTTTTAGTTCACACAGAAAAACTCCAGGCCATGAGATTATTCTGTGACTTTCAATGATCTGCTGCTGCAGACACTTGATCAAACAAGATCAAAATAAAAAGCTGGCCTGTAGGTGGCACCATACTGACATTCATGTTGAAAAGAGTGATGGATGCTGCAGTAGCTTGGTGGTCAGTGCCAGCCAGGGTCTTGTAGTCTTGAGGTTGCGGGTTTGATTCCAGGTTGTTCCAGGAAGGACATCTGGAATAAAACCAATTCCCAAATCTTCCATGTGAGTTTGCTCACTGTGGTGACCCCAGATGAACTGAGTTGGAAGAAACTTATTGCAATGTTGAAAAGAGCAATATCTCAACTCAGTTGTCCATGACAACAAAAACATCAACCTCATTGAAAAAGGCAAAATATTACTTCAAAACATGGATTTCTAAACATAATTCCAAATCTATCCATGCAACTTTTCAGCACTTGAGGATATAAACCATTGATTTGGAATAAAACACAACTACTGACACAAAGTTTCATTTCTTTAAGTTCGCTGCTACTTTTCTACTTTTTCTTCATAATACTTTATTTTTAAATAAGTAACTGCTATTACAGTTGCAGGGGGGCTGAGAGAGGCAGTGGATGCTGGACCAGAAAGTCGCGGTTTGATTCCCAGTCATTTCCACATGTCGTGGTATCCCTGAGCAAGACACCCAATCCCTGGTCCCCAGGCGCTTACATAGCTGCCCACTGCTCCACCTGGGTGTTTCTCTGGTGTGACTGGTTAAAAATAAGGAAACTAATTTCGCCATTGTATGGAAACATACAGTGATGACAATCTCATATTTCTCACTTCCCCTTTCCTATTAAAAGAGTGTGACTTTTGTACAAGGTGGGATTGTGTCTCAAAAGGCAGCAGTTGAAAAGTCAACGTATTGAAGCTATTGAGGTCTACACTTCAGAATTTCATCATTTGTTTCAGGTTTTGCATAGTGATACAATTTTAAATGCATTAAAAATAAAATAAAAATGACTGCTAGTTACTGTAAGTAGTTGAGTTATGGGTGTGGCGATAGATTAACATGACACAAAGCAAGTTTAATAAAAATTTTTAAAAAAGTCAGAATCCAGTCACGAGAGGCAGAAAAGCTGTGAGCATGCTCAGACGGATGATTTTCTGCTCTCGGATCAGATAGAAGCTGTGGTCACAGCTCAGCCACTCAGTTCAGCGCCTGCAGAGATGAAGGCGAACTTCCTCTGCTGCATGTTGGTTTATATTCTGGGTTGTCGTGCCACTGCAGGTAAGAACATTTTCAAAGGCCTAATTCATGATGGCTGCCACAGTCACATCATGCATTACTTGGAGGATATGCTGAGGATGACTAGTTACTACCACATAAACTTTACCTCATTATCTGTCAATTTACCGTAAATGAGCTATAACCATTTACGTATGTGTTGGCAAAGGTTAATTAGACGTGGTGGCTATAACTGGAGCTGGAAATAGGTTTTGTGTTCAAAGCCCAATGTGTGACAGGTGGGAGCTACTTTGGATATAAAACTGCATTCATAGTTTATATTCAGCTTCTGCTTATTTTAAAATGTCTTATGACTTTAAAGCTGTAAGAAACATGAGGGAGACCATATATTGTGTCTTTAAACACATATAGTGCCACCCAGATGTAACTAAAGGATTTTAACAGGGGTCAGTATTAAAGTGCGACTAAACCCAAAATTAACTTTTTTTAGCTGATAAACTCCCTAGAATGTGTTTGAAATATTATCTAGCACTATGGCTGTGTTTATTTTCACATAATTGTGCATATCTGTGTAAATTGGCAATATTTGGCAATATTTGGTCTAAAACTGTGTTTACGGTAGTCCTTTGGGTTGAACAGAGGTTATTGCACCTTAATTTTCATATTGGTCAGGACTGTTCACTCTGATGTGTCTTGTACACTCTGATGTCACACAGGTGGTTCAAGCAGAGCCAATCCCCTGCAGAGATGAGAAGTGCATACCTTATATGGAAGTGCTGCATTTCACTCCTGACAAGCGGTTTTATTTTTCTTTTCATTTTCATTGTTTTAGGCCTTTGGTTTTGGATGGAATGGGTGGAATAGATAAATACATCTACATGTTTATTCTTTGTTGTTGCTTGGTGTATGTTGTTGGCTAGAGGTTTAATTTGTTTTAGGTTGTTGCAGGTGGAGGCGTGAACAAAAGCACAACTCTACCTCCACCCCTCCTTGTCTCTCGACACGCCCATTTTCAGGGAGATTTTGGAAGGAGGAGTTACCGTCTCAACCTGGGTTTAGTCTCACTTTAAGCTGACCTCTTTATCCTTAATTAATCTACTTATTCAGATTGAATAGTAGTTTCACGGATTCTTTTCTTTTTCAGTTTATTCAATATTTCTGTGATCTTTGTGATGGATAAATAACCATAGCCATTAAGTGACAGAAAACGGTGATTTTAGTTTGGTATGCCAGGAGACACTACCATTTATTTAAAATAAATCAACTAAAATCAACATTATTACACTTGATTGACAGGATTTCACTTTCTTGCAATTTAACACGCATCAACACACTTAATGTAACACAACAGACAAATATGATGTTAAATATTTAGTCTGAGGGCTCTTTAGCTTAAAGTAGTTTCCAGCTTAGATTGAGAGAAAAAGATAGGAGGAAGATGGGAGATGGTTTAAAGGAAATTATCTTGAGCATGATACCAAAAGTGACACTTCCATCCGACTTCTGCTAAAATCCAGGTACGTTTTGTAAACAGCTCTTTACCTTTCGACGACGAGTCTGATAAAGAAATGACACCAGCCTTCAGATGCACAGAGTCCTTTAGTCCCAGCACGTCCAAAACTGGTTCTAGTTTACGTTTCAACGTCTCCTGGTTTCCGCTTGGTCATCAGAGAATATGTCAGCTCCTGGCCTCTGACTTCAAGATAAACTTATTCCAGGAAGGAATAAACAAAGTTTTGAGCTTACGCTCGTTCGAAGTGGACCCATAACAACATGTTATCAGTCCCAGCTGGATGACGAGTCCTTAGCGCGTGACTGGTGGTCATTCAGCTCTTTGGGAAGGTTCACATCTCTTTTGAAGCTCCCAGAAACTCTGAAGCGTTCAGCAAAAGTTAGAACTTAAAAAGATCATGAGATGAGAGATGAGACTTGTGTCTCTTTCATTGGTCCGTGGACCAGTCGAGCAATTCACTTGCCGTTATCACGACCCAAGGTTACAGCCCGAGCAGAGGGAAATTGTTTAGGAAAAGACAGAGCAGCTGGAGCCCTTTCATGAGAAACAACGGATTAAACTGTCTTCTTATTTCTAAACAAAACAGTCTGGTCTCTCTGACCCGAGACTTCACCTTTAACACAGCAGTGAACACCGTTTAACTCTTACAGAATAACACAGCTTAAAAGCACACATCATGAAAATGACAAAAGTTATTCTTTTGATCACATCAGCCTAAAATCAAAGATAGAAATAGTCTCTTTTGGTGACTATGTTCTCAGATTACAGCTAATGGAATGATTTTGTGGTAAATGTCTTGCTTTACTGAGAGGTCAGTAAAGGTCATCTCTGGAACAGTTCAAAAGCACACAGGTTTATCAAAGTGGACACGCCCATGTCCATTACATCTCCCCCCTTTTGGAAGTCATCGCCAGTCCTTGGGGATGAGGTCCAACACGAAAGGAAACCTTGAACTGTCTCTGATCTTGAAGTAATCCAGCAAGTGGAAAAGAAAAATCAAAAATTATAATCCCATAAAGTTTTTGGAAATTCCATACTGTTCGGAGGTAATCCCATTGCGAAAAGCTTTTAATCCTTTGGAAAACAAAGTCTGTTAACTCTTGGAAAACAAAGTCTGTGATCCCTTGGAAAGCAAAGTCTTATAATCCACAGCGGTAATTCCACAACGATTAGTTTTGTTGATTGATCAGCAACAATTGTTTTCATAATCAGCATGTAGAGGGAATCCCTCGATTGACGCAGAGGAGGCGACCCTTGGATGAAGGTTGAAGACCAAGCGTTGGAGCTGCAGGTCCCCACATCGAAGGTTGTTGGCTGGTTGGTTTCCAGTCAGTGCCACTCTGGTTCTATGTGTCATGCAATTATGTGGTTTTTTAGGTGGGCTTATGATTGGGATTTTACATTAGGCCCTACCTATATGCACCTGGTATGTAAGCTATCATGGTTTAGATCAGCTACAATTACCAATTAAGGGGTGGATCAATTCTGTAAAATTAGATATAGGGATCTGTACCTATAAAATTTTGGAGGGCTTCTGTAACGAAGGCCTCTAATTCCAAACTATTCCTCCATTCATTACTTAGTTTAGGTTAAACTAAAATAAAAATGAAATATAGTTTGATCTAAATGTCTGTTGTCTTTTAGACGAACGACGTAGGATTTGGTATTCCTAATAAATTTTGAAGTCTATGGCGAGACTCATCAAAATGAATAGGTAATCTAGAATAGAAACGATCGAATCGGTTCAATTTAGAAATTGTGAGACCAGTGTAGTTTATGGTACCTTGAGTAGCTTTAAACTACATTGACTCTTCGACGATTGAGATTTAACAAAACGAACTGCATGTTGGCATAGTTAAATCCATATCATTCATTAACCAATGTTAATACAAAACCTTTTTGGCTGGGAGTGTTCAGAACCAAAACAATATCTCAACTAATGACAACAGTAATGACTAAACAACAAGGAAACAACGTTTCACTGCTTCGACACACTCCTGTCGTCAGATTCCAAAGTGCAACACACAAGAAAAACAGGTCTCAACTTTATGACCGAGGTCAAATTAAATCTCGTGGATTTAAACGGTTGTTAAGGTTAGTTTTTTGTTGTGGGTTTTAGGCTTAGCGTTTCTAAGTTCAAATTGGACAATGCGACTTATAGGGTGGGAAATATGGTAGTTTAAACCTGATTAGTTTATTTACTAACTTGTGTTTGGACGACCTTATTATCCCATGAAGTCGGTGAGTTTGTGAGATCTTTGTCTTTTGTGGAGTCATTGAACGCCTTGTAAGGTTTGATCTGATTTCGATGTACCCATTTAGCAATTGGCTCTTTGCGGCCTTTGCTGATTTTGATTTCGTAGACGACTGAGGACACTTTGTCTGTTATCAGATGAGGTCCAGTCCACCTGGGCATTAGTTTGCGGGCGAGAGTTCCGGTCTCGGACCCTCCTTTTCCAGGTTGCTGGGACGAAAGCAAAAGTGTTTCTGAGGTGTACATTCAAATCTTTGTCTTTGGCATGGCCTAACATCACCCCCCTTTGGTCATGGGGGACCACGAGCACAGGTGAGGACGTCCGTCCATGGGCACAAGTTAGGATGCCACCGTTTAGTTTAAGCTGTTCGCGCAGCTGAGTGAAGACGGTACACAGGAATCGTATAGGTTTCGGCCAACGTATCTTCTCACGTTTACCTCTTTCCGTGTAATTCAGGTGTGTCACAACCGTTGGCGCAGTCGCAGGTGTGTCTGATTGTACAGACTGCGACGGGTCACTGTCGTTGTGTGTGTCTTCCCACTTCTTGACTGAAGAGGGGCTCTTTGAGTCTGTAAAAACTATGTCATTTCTGACTAGTTCTAGACACAAATGTCCCTGAACCAAGGTTTCATCGAAAGCTTGGCTAATAGCCGATTTACCTGTCCCAGGGGACAGTACAGCAACCTCGGTGTGGGGTCCTTGGATCTCCACACCTTTCTCTACCTGTGGTAGGTAATGTGAGTTTGCCCCCTTCTTGTCTGATGAGGGGTCCTCGTAATCTGCAACAATGATGTCCAAGTGACTGTCAGCGTTTGGATGACTGTCATTTTCTGGACTCAGATGCCCTTGAACCAAGGTTTCATTGAAAGCTTGGTTGATTGCCGAATTACCTGTCTCAGAGGACAGTACAGCGTCTTCGGTGTGGGATCCTTGGATCTCAACACCTTTCACTACCTGTGGTAGGCAGTGGTCAGGGAGTGCTGAATGTGTCAGCTCACAGAGGAGGTTCTCTTGTTGGGCCAGAGTTTGGTCCAACTTTTGGGTCTCTTCTGTCTCACCTGTAGTTGAAGGTTCACTTACCGGGCTCTCGTCCTCGGATGAGCAGTCCCTTGTGTCCTCTGCGGTACCTGCGGTTAGGCAGTCTGTATCACAACTAGGAGGCACTTTTATTGGCAGGGGTTTTCTCACTGTGCTCCACATTTTCTGTTGGCCATAGTCTATAATCGCTTCAAAGCGGTTTATAAAATCTTGGCCAACCAAAAATGGGAATGAGTCAAGGTTAGACACAAACACCGGGTGGCGTAGTGTCATTTTGCCAATCTGCATGTGAACCATAGCTATAGCTGTCAGGGTTGTTCTCGTCTCTGCGAGACCCTGTAGCTCAATAGCACATTTCTCGAAGGGTATTTGCCTGTCAACACCGTTAGCGGCAGTCCTCAGCTCCTCGAACAGCTTGGCCGACATAATAGTTATATCAGAACTGCCATCCAGGAGGGCTTCACGCTCAAGGACACCTTCCAGTGTGATGGGCAGGTAAGCTTTCTTAGCCACCCCCCTTCGTATAAACTTACACAGAAACCTCACAGGTCTTGGCACACATTTCTGTACACGTGTACCTCTGTCTGTGTAATCTTGTTTACTGTCAGCATCTCGTTGGCTGACAGCATCATGACCTTCAGGATGTTGTAGACTATCAGCAGTTTGTTTGCTGTCTTCGTCATCAACTGTGTGCTCTGAGTTGTCAAAGACAAGGTCACTCATTGTCCCAGTATGGTCATCCTCTGTATCATTCAAGTTTTCAAACAACCAACTTACATCCACCACCTCATCAGAGCTTGGAGGTTTGATGCCTTTGTTCTGGAACGTTTGCGACCTTTTGCATGTCTCGGAATGTGTCATCCGAGGTGCAGGTCCACGTCTCAGGGGTCCCTTCCGGGCCCACCCTGGTCTTGGGCGTCCTGTAGAGCTAACACCCACCTTTAGTTGTTCTTTAGTTTGAAAATCTTGTTTAATCTCGCCTTTTTTAGGACTGGAATCCAGCTCCAGCGAGTGGGATCTGACCGCTTCACCTGGGGACACCTGTAAGGGTGTTTTGATTAGCATGTTAGCTTCAAATGCATTTATAGCACACTGTTTTATTTCTTCCATGGTTTGCTTTTTTGGAATAACCATGGTGAGCAGCTGAAGTCTTATCTCAAAGACGAGATGGAAGAAGAAAGACCACTTAAAGTCTTCATCTTCTTCCATGCCTGGTGTATATTTATCACCAAAATGAGCTTTAAGAAGCCTGTCGTAAAACATCAGAGGATGTTCACCTGCTTCTTGCCACACGTACCTGTCAACTGAGCAGTCACCACCTCGGCTCGTTCTAAGCCATTGTGGGGCCCTGATGGAGTGGACCCTCTCACTTGTTTCACCCTGTTTAACGTCCATTATTGTATTGATTTTGTGTGAAAAAAATCAAAAGATTGTTCTCATGTTAGTGTTTGCAAATAAATATTCACTTTTAATGTAGCACTGAGTCAAATAAACTAATCAGCTGAGGTTTACGCGTTTCACTGTGTAATAAGTATTCATAGGTACCTTTTTTCAGGTTTTTACCCTCAATGAACTTTGTCAAAGTTAAATGCACTCTTGCAGTGTTAACTTTAAAATAGAACTGACGTTCAAACAACAGTTACTAACTAACCCAAGCAGCCTGATTTCCGTTTTTTCTTACTCAAACGCTTATAAAAGAGGGCTGACTTAAATGCAATGACTTCACTAAAATGTGACAGGATGCTGCTTGAGCATGCCTTTAAAAAGATGACTTGCAGTCTCAGTGAAACTGATTTTGTACTGCATTTGACAGTTATCAGGAGTGAAAAAGGACGTTCTGTTCGTTATTTTAAACAATTTTTTATTTAAAATAAACGAGTGTTCGTGCGCTCAGCATAACAGTACAGTAATGATTGTGCACAGAAAAACGTTAAAAATGCCATTTTTAACTAAAAGTGTGCAGTTGTGCACACCAATTCTGTTTAAAATTCAGAGATGTGAAGAGCTTAATGTGGAAATGCTCTGTTCTCCATCATTTTTATATATTTAATTTGAAAATCAAATAAAAGAATACTTTTTGAGTGTTATTTTAAATCTCTTCAGTATTTAAAACAAGCATCAATTGTTTGTCTGTACCTCTGTTATTCTAAAATTTTTATTTAAAATAAACAGGAATTTTTGTTGGTGTACAGAACAATTTTTTAAAGCTGGTAATTTCACCATAAAAATGCTGACTTCTCATGATGTTCTATGAGAAAACTCATCTTTTAACGTCTTTTAACCAACAGGGGGCGGATTCAAGTCTTATGTTATCACGAGACGACTGACCTTTATTCAGTAATTAAACTAAAAACAACCATGTAGAGTTAGTTTCTAGTGTGTCAGTGATAAACGCTCGAACCACGTTCTTGTCAGAGACAAATCTATGTTGTTAGACAGTTTAGATGGCTTTAAATGAGTGTTTAAACTCTCAGTGAAATCTCCGTTTGTCCGGTTCATTGCGTGAACTGCTTGTCACCCGAAGTGCACCTGGAAATGACGACACAAGTAGGCGGGTCGACGCAGTGCGTCACCAGCTTCCGTTGAGCGAGGCGGAGCTCGCTAAACAGATACGTGACGTCAACCAATCAATCACAGCGTTTGTAGTTCATTCCCAAGCGTTCATGGTAAATGAAGTTTTCTTACCTTCGCCCAATGCAGTACCGGAAATGACGACAAAGTGGGTTGTTCGCAACAGCGTGCGTTCCCAAATCAGCGAATCAGCGTTCGCTACGAGAGTGATTGACAGCTCACAGCTCTCGTTTATCCAATCACAGCTCATAAACAGACATGCAGTACACGTCCTTTTAACGTTAGCTTGCACAGCAGACCACAACTTTATAGACCCTTAAAACAACTCAAACGCTACAAATTAACTTCCCAAAACTCTGAAACGTGGCAATCACAATTAAAACAGGCACAACTAAGCTACGCTCAGTAACCAGCACGTCAACTGTAACACGACACGGACTCCCTCGGAGCCGCGTTCAGGTCGGTTCCGTCCACTTTAAAGGAGCAGAACTCGGGTTTCAGAACCACTATCCGACACCGTTCTAACAGTAATATGCTTCTTTGACCTGCTCTAACATGTAAAATACCAGCACAGCAATCTTGTAGATGTTAAATTAGCTTTTCAGGCAATTTGACTCGGCGGTCATTTTGCAGTGAGATTGCCTCAGCTTGTGCAACGTAATCTGGACCGGGTCCTTATCAGAACCACCAGACACTTCCCACACAGCGAGACAGATCCCCACCAAACTACTTATAGCGTTTCAAAAGTTGAACAAATAACAATTTCAGCTTCAAATGTCATTAACTGCAGTCCTGCAATCGTTCTGAACACTTTTCCAGCCAAAATAATTAATCTGTTAGAGTCTAAAACTTGGATCCCAATATGCAAACATGACGTTACAGTTCACGAGAGATCACAGTTTTATCAATAAACTTTCAGAACCACGTACGAGGCCACCAGATGTAAGAAACATGAGGGAGACCATATACTGTATTGTGTCTTTAAACACATATAGTGCCACCCAGATGTAACTAAAGGATTTTAACAGGGAAAGGAGAGGAGGAAAGATTTAAGGAGAATTGGGAGGTTGAGAGAGGAAGTTTATCTTGCATTTATGAAACCAGATGACACTCTTCCGTACGCGTCCAGCTAAGATATCATCACACCTCCAGCAAGCAAACAGCGGCTCCTTTACCTTAAGACGTCCGCCTCGGTTCTGGTAAAGAGCTGTGATCAGCTTTGGACTGACGAGTCGTCGGTCCCGCAAGTCCAAGCTGGACTCCACGCGTGTTTACCTTGTCGGTGTCGGTGATACTCGCTTTCGTCGGCAGAAGCCGTGGCAGTCGTGGCTTTTTGGCTCAAGATAATTTATTCCAGGAAGGAATAACAAAGTTTTGAGCTTACGCTCGTTCGAAGTGGACCTATAACAACATGTTATCAGTCCCAGCTGGATGACGAGTCCTTAGCGCGTGACTGGTGGTCATTCAGCTCTTTGGGAAGGTTCACATCTCTTTTGAAGCTCCCAGAAACTCTGAAGCGTTCAGCAAAAGTTAGAACTTAAAAAGATCATGAGATGAGAGATGAGACTTGTGTCTCTTTCATTGGTCCGTGGACCAGTCGAGCAATTCACTTGCCGTTATCACGACCCAAGGTTACAGCCCGAGCAGAGGGAAATTGTTTAGGAAAAGACAGAGCAGCTGGAGCCCTTTCATGAGAAACAACGGATTAAACTGTCTTCTTATTTCTAAACAAAACAGTCTGGTCTCTCTGACCCGAGACTTCACCTTTAACACAGCAGTGAACACCGTTTAACTCTTACAGAATAACACAGCTTAAAAGCACACATCATGAAAATGACAAAAGTTATTCTTTTGATCACATCAGCCTAAAATCAAAGATAGAAATAGTCTCTTTTGGTGACTATGTTCTCAGATTACAGCTAATGGAATGATTTTGTGGTAAATGTCTTGCTTTACTGAGAGGTCAGTAAAGGTCATCTCTGGAACAGTTCAAAAGTACACAGGTGTTATCAAAGTGGACACGCCCATGTCCATTACAAAGCTAAAATGTAATTGTGAAAACTTGCTTTTTTATTTTCCAGATTTAATCCATAAAGCTGTTAATGAGACACAGCAGATTAATCTGCGTTGTCGTCCGCCTGTGGAGGATGAAGTCAAATGGAGCGTGGAGAGAAATGGAAACAAATTAGACATCCTTACAGTTAATGGGGACGGAATTAAAAAACGCAATAAACAAAGTCATAACATTTATGATGGACTAGCAGATAAGTCACTGACTATTGTAAAAGCTGAAATCTCAGATTCTGGAAAATACTTCTGCAACGATAAAGAAGCTGTGGGTCTGACAGTCATCCCAACAGGTAACATCAAACTTGAATTGTTTTCTTTTGTTGTCTCCTTTAAGTTGACAAAATGAAATTCTATAAAAACTTATGTGGATTTGTCCGAGCATAACACACTTGTCAAAATTTGCCGTCTCTATGAACAAAACCAAAAGTAACAGTAAAAACAGTGTTTTCAACATGTGGCGTTTGTTCTTCAGCTCAGTACAGAATAAAACTCTGATGTTCCAAATTTAACAAAAAACCGAACAACTTACCTACATTGTGCAAACTCTGTCATTGTAAACTGGTTAGTTTTGTGAAGGAATTTACTTCATGGTTTGACACTTTGTTGCACCATTTGATCGTTATGAACAAAATACTCAAAAACAACAAACTGTGACTGCATTTAATTTTCTTGACAGCAAGATACATGAAGAATTTTAATCTGAAAGCTACGCTCTGTGTTTAAACAGAATGTTTATTAAACATCAAAATGTGTTAAATTTGGTCTTCTCTTGATTTCTCTTGAAAATGAGTCTGTGTGACTCAATGAGACTAACATGTATAAATAAAAGTTGAATAGGGAACAGGGCTCTTGTGTAATGTCTCCTTACCCTGAAGGTCATGAGAGAAGTTGTATGACATCATGCATATTTCACTGTATGTTTGTTATTTTTAGGAACAAGGATAAAGGATGTTAAAGAGGGAAAGAGCCCATCTTTGAGTTGCTCTCATGTTGGTGTGGGATCACAGGAAACAACATGGACCAGAGAAGTTGCTGGAAAATCAGAACCAATCCGGTTTCCTGTTCCTGCTGTGGGCAAGAAGCTGAAATTAAAAAATGTTCAACTAAATGATGTTGGGCTGTACTACTGTGGTCGAAAACTAGAAGTTTATCTGAATGTGACCAAAACCAAGAATCGAGATGGAGGTGAGCAATCAGAGATCAATGCGGTAAAAAGAACATTTATTTATTTATTAATCTGTCTGTGACAGGTGACACTGATTTATCATGTGTGTAAACTAAACATACACGCTGAAGGAAGTGTAAGTAATTATCATCCTTTACAAAATGTTTAACAGAAAATGCATTAGGTTAACTTCCGTTTCTTCTACATCGCTCTATGTAATCTGTTTCATCATACTTGTTCTGTTTTAGTCATCTAATGCTGCTTTTAGCTGTGGTCTGCGGTGAGAACAGGGAACAGGTGGAAGAGAACTTGGAGAGGTGGCAGTATGCACTTGAAAGAAGAGGAATGAAAGTCAGCCGTAGTAAGACAGAGTACATGTGTGTGAATGAGAGGGAGGCCAGTGGAACAGTGAGGCTACAAGGAGCAGAGGTCACAAAGGTGCAGGACTTCAAGTACTTGGGGTCCACTGTCCAGGAAAATGGGGAATGTGGTAAAGAGGTGAAAAAGAGAGTCCAGGCAGGATGGAGTGGATGGAGAAAAGTTTCAGGAGTGATTTGTGACAAAAAGGTGTCAGCAAAGGTCAAAGGAAAAGTTTACAAGACAGTGGTGAGACCAGCTATGTTGTATGGTCTGGAGACAGAGACATGGACAAAAAGACAGGAGAAAGAACTGGAAGTGGCAGAAATGAAGATGCTGAGGTTCTCCTTAGGAGTGACAAGGATGGATAAGATCAGGAATGAGATCATCAGAGGTACAGCACATGTTGAACAACTGGGAGATAAAGTTAGGGAGGCCAGACTGAGATGGTTTGGACATGTCCAGAGGAGGGACAGTGGGTATATTGGTAGAAGGATGTTAGAAATGCAGCTGCCAGGAAAAAGACAAAGAGGTAGTTGGAGTGAGGACAGAGGATGCAGAGGACAGAGTGAGGTGGAGGAGGATGACTCGCTGTGGAGACCCCTGAAGAGGGAAAAGCTGAAAGAAGACGATGCTGCTTTTAGCTCAGATCTGCTACATTTAGCTAGGATTTTGTGGCTTTTAGCTTTCAGCTAGCTTTCTGCTACTTGTAGTGTTTAGCCAGCTTTTGCTACTTTATCTAGCCTTTAGCCACTTTTAACTTTTTGTTTACATTTTGCTACTTTTAGCTAGCATTTTGCTACATTCATGTAATAGCTGGCCCTTGAGAGGAGTGGTGATGCAGAGGTTAGAGAAGGTGGGTGGGATGAAGGACCCACACCTGCCTCCACCCTCATCGACCCCACTCTGGGCCCTTGAGCAAGTTAACCCCCACCATCTGCTCCCCGGGGCGCCATAGATAGCATCTCCCTGCTCCATACAGAGGGCTGTGGTAGCTCTGTGGTTGTGTCAGGAAGGACGCTGTTGCTGTTGGCCCCCCGGGGGTCATTGTGTGTAGTCGCTGGTGGGGCTCGTCCAGTTCTCCCCCTTGGTCGGATCTGGGGAGTGGGTGAGTGGCTCGTCCTGTTCGGGTGGCCCTGGGGACTCTAGGCTCGGGGTCCTTCTTGGGGTCTTAGGCTTTGATTGCCCCTTCGTCTGCCTCGGGCCTTGGGGGGGCGGATCTCTGATGCTTCACGGTCGCTACTGAATGTTCTATTGGAGGAACCTTATTCACTTATGCATGCTCACAGCCACACACAAATGGATGCA
>JBBPBX010016885.1:0-47528 GCA_038048925.1 Garcialebias charrua | reverse complement strand
ATGGCAATGCAGCAGCAGCAGCCCCCCATCTCCGTAGCTCAGAGACTGGATCGTGAAATACAACTGTACAGAAGCCTAACAGCAATTCCAATAAAGGACAGCCCAACCCTCTGGTGGTGGATGAAGAAGGACACACTGCCCCTATTATCATCTTTTGCTGAGAAGTATCTCTGTGTACAAGCATCCTCCACCCCATCTGAGAGGGTGTTCTCCACAGCTGGGGATACGATCAGTCCTGAAAGATCCCGTATCCTTCCTGAGAAAGCAGACATGTTAATTTTTCTGAACAAAAATTGCTAGTTTGTTTTGATTAAGTGTTATTGTTTATTAGGAAATTCCTAATAAACAATGAAATTTCATCAAATATGAATACTACATATATACTACATATATACAAAAGAAACTGTCCAGATGACCTGATTGAGAATTATCAGAATACTACATATATTTTTGGTTTTGGTGAAAGATCATTAAATTCTTTATGAACACAAATGGTTTACTATATTTTATTACCCAAATGAGAATCGATAACAGAATCACCAAGGAATTGAATTGATAAATGACATCGATAAAGGCATCGATATCGATAATTTCTTATCAATTCCCATCTCTACCCACGCCCCACTGAAATTAGGTGGGTCTGCAGTGGAAGTGGTCTCCAGCTACAAATACTTGGGTGTACACATGAATGATAACCTCAGCTGGAGCAACAACACCACCAGCCTGATCAAGAAAGGTCATCAGAGACTCTACTTCCTCAGACGGCTGAGACGTGCTGGTCTGAGCAGCCCAGTTCTCACCTCGTTCTACAGGTGTGCAGTGGAGAGCGTCCTGTGCTCCAGCATCAACGTGTGGCATGGAGGCTGCACAGTTGAAGAGAGGAAAGCTCTACAGAGAGTGGTGAAGGCTGCACAGAAGTCTGTTGGAGTCAGTCTCCCCACCATCACAGACATTTACACCTCCAGATGCAGGAAAAGAGCCACCTGCATCATGAAAGACCTCACTCACCCAGCACACTCACTCTTTGCCCCACTCCCCTCAGGACGGAGGTTGAGGAGCATCAAATGTAGAACCACTAGACTGAGGAACAGCTTCTACCCTGAGGCTGTTAGACTCATGAATAAATAAAAATAAAATAAAAATAAACACTGCAAAATATCACATTGTGCTGATGCTGATCTGTTTTCTTGTTGCTGTGTTCATCTGTGACCATCTGCTCATACAAACTCATGTTCGTGCTGCTGTTTATTCCCACTATATTAGGCTTAGTGTATTACTAGTTGATGTTTTTCTTAGTTAATTCTAGATGTTATTACTGTTTTTCTCTTGCATTTGTTGTTGGATGTAACTGGGACCCCGTGTACATAATCTCGTTTTCATCACATGTACCACATGCGGTGCAAATGACAATAAAGACTCTCTGACTCTCTGACTCTGACTCTGACTAGACTTTTAGCTGAATGGATGGATGAATAGACAGTTAGCTGGATGGCTAGATGGATGATCTTTAACAAGTTCTAAAATCATTAAAATTTAACCTCAGCTTGTGCCTCTGACCCAACAGAACCTCCTTCAGCAGCAGAACCCTCTGTGGTTCTCTGCAGGACTTCATCAGTCTCTCTCCTGGTTCTGGAGGAGTTCTGACCCACTCTTCTTTCCATTGTTGCTTCAGTTCTTTGAGGTTTCTGCTCAGCTCTCTGAAGGTTTCAGGTTCAGGTTCTGGACTCTGACTGGGCCGTTGATTTGATTTGATGTTTATTCATTCATTTTAAAAGAACAATACAAAACAGTTTCATCAGATACAAGAATACAAGTAGGATAAAATGAAAGGAGCAGAAAGAAGATGAAATCTTATTATATCTGCCCCTTATTTCACAGTTTGTTCAACCAATGATAACCTTCAAACTACATCACAAAATGAATAAATCTACTAATTTTTCTAACTGTAATACACAAACTACATCACAAAATGAATAACTCTACTTAATTTTTCTAACTGTAATACACAAACACACTAAGCTACATCATAAGTACAACATAAGTGTAATACACAAACACACTAAGCTACATCATATATAGTTTTTGAGCAAGTCCTTTTTGACCTTTTTCTTAAATGTATACATTGATTTTGCATTTTTAACATCACTCTCCAGAACATTCCACAATCCAACTCCCTGAATTGAGGTAGACCGTCCCTTTAAGCTGGTTCTGAATTGTGGTTTGATGAATATCTGTCCCTTTAAGATTGTAATAACTTTGTCTAAATTTCTTTGGATATTTAAAGGTAATGTGTTATTATGAGCCCTATACATAACTGATAAAATACTATATTCTACCAATTCCTGGAATTTCAATAAATTTAGCTGAAGAAACAAGGTGTTTGATGGGTGACTGAAATGTTTTCTGGTGATTACTCTTACAGCTCTCTTTTGTAAAATAAAAACAGGCTTTGTAATTGTTTTGCACGCTTTTCCCCAAACCTCAATACAATAGATTAAATGTGGAACAATGATTGTGTTATACAACATATACAGAGCTTTATCAATTAAAAAATCCCTGACTTTATATACAGGTACATGAACACACAGCATGACAATCACAAACACCTGGACAACAAAATGGAGGAGATAAGCAAGACAATTAACAGAGAGACCAGGGAGTGTAGGGATGGGGACCCACCACCTGAGAGCAACATGCTTACAACTGTTATCTTGAAGTTCTAGGGTGTAGAGAGCCACAGAAACGGTTATGGTAGGCCGGATTTGGCCCACGGGCCTTGAGTTTGACACATGCGATCTAGTGGTACTAAAAGTAACAAAAGAAGAAAAAAAACAGCCAAATATGTCAGCAGTTTAGCTAACAGACTTTGGAATGGGTACATTTTGTCCTTGTCAAACCTGTTGAAGAGAACCAAACTAAATACTCTGAAACTCAAACAACTTACTGTATAACAGTTCATGCACCGCTAGTTGGCAGTGTAGTGCAAATATTGCATAACTTGCTGCTACCAATTGTTGAATTTAATTAGCGGATTAGAATTAGCTTCCCCTAATTTTCATAAGACATTAGTGCTTTTGAAATTGCGGACCTAAATAAATTAATTAGTGCTTTAGAAATAGCGGAACTAATTTTTGGATTAGCGTTGCCCACCACTGCTTAAAACCATTTAGAGAGGTCAAGGCCGAGAGCTTCAGATCTTTTTGTAAGATATTCCATGAAGCAGGAGCGGAGTAGGAGAAGGTCCTTTTGCCAAGTTCAGTCCTCACTGACGGAACACTGCAGGTAATCATGTCCTAAGAGTGCATGCTGTAGCTGCACTCACGCAAAGACGTAGGAGGAGATGTATGAATGCAACAGACCAAGAAGTAATTAAAAGATGAAAATGTACCAGTGGAAGAGTCTGCGTGAGGTTAATGGTGACCAGTTAACCAGTGAATACTGGGTGCAGTGGTGGGTATGATAATCACAGCCAGTTATGAATCTTAGTCTACCATCAGACAATCAGACACCACTCTGAGCAACAGGACCACACTTTCCACAGAACAACTGTGTCAACTCTTGAAACTGTGCCTGCAGTCAACCTACTTCACATATGGGGAGCAATATTATAGGCAGAAACATGGGTGTGCTATGGGGTCTCCAGTTTCTCCTATTGTTGCCAACCTGTACATGGAGGAGGTAGAAAAGAGAGCTTTGACATCCTTTTCAGGGAGACCACCAAGTCATTGGTTCAGGTATGTTGACGACACCTGGGTTAAAATTAAATCTCAGGAAGTCCAACATTTCACTGATCACATCAACTCTGTGGATAAATATATCAAGTTCACACGAGAAGATGTAAAAAATGGCAGGTTGGCTTTCTTGGACTGTGAGGTCTCAGTTTCTGATAGAGGAAATTTGCAAACTGAGGTGTACCGCAAACCCACACACACAGACCAGTATTTACAGTTTGACTCCCATCACCCTCTGGAGCACAAGTTAGGAGTCATCAGGACTCTGTACCACAGAGCAGACAGCGTCCCCACTAACTCAGCAGCCAGACAGAAGGAGAAATCACACACAAAACAGGCTCTAGAGAAATGTGGATATCCTAACTGGGCCTTCCTGAAAGCAGAGAAGAAACCCAAACAGGACTCCAGCCAGCCATCAGGTGAAAAGAAGGAACCCAGACCCAGACCAGTGGTCATTCCGTATGTTGCGGGAGTTTCAGAGACATTGAGACGTTTATTTTCTAAACACAACGTCCCAGTGGCTTTTAAACCCCAAAATACATTACGACAAAGACTGGTTCATCCCAAAGATCCAGTCCCCCGGCACAAACAGAGTAATATTGTGTATGCTGTTCAGTGTCAGGAGGGCTGTGATCAGTCTTACATCGGGGAAACTAAACAGCCACTGGCCAAAAGGATGGCCCAGCACAGAAGATCAACATCATCAGGTCAGGACTCTGCGGTCTACACTCATCTCCAGGCCAGCGGTCACTCTTTCAGGGATGAAGATGTTCACATCCTTGATAGAGAGGAACAATGGTTTGAGAGAGGAGTAAAGGAGGCCATCTTTGTGAAAAGAAACCGTCCATCATTAAACAGAGGTGGAGGCCTCCGGGTTCAACTGTCCCCCACTTACAATGCTGTTATTGCTAGTATCACTCAGCCCTCTGTGAATAGCAAACAACCATCAGGGTGTTAACGATCCATCGTCAGGCTGATGGTCCTCCTTGATCATGTGAGCAGCTGGTTTCGGCTGTCATCAGCCAACTGGTTGATCCACTGTGGGAGGGTGCTATTTATAAGACTGAGCTGAACACAGCTTCTCAGACTGAGGAAGTCTTTCGGACGAAAGACGAAACGTTTCTACTGGGTTTTTTTTGCTTTGTTTTGTTTTTTGAATGTCCAGAGGACCAGACTTAGCTTTTTTGGATTTTTCTACCTGGATTATCGAGCATGCATCAGGGTACTTAGTGCACCATGATAGCATCCAACATCTGCAGGGTGCTTGTAGGAGCATTCATATAGAAACTGTCACTGTAATCAATGGAGGGAAGGAAAGTCACAGATACAAGGTGTTTCCTAACATTCAGTGTTAGACATAATTAGGAGTGGACGATTAATCGCATTTGCGATTATCTCGCGGTATGTTAAAACGTGATTATCTAATCGCACGGGCTGCGATTTGACTGGTCACGAGATTTGGTAGTGAACCGCTCTGGCCGCGCGCAGCTCTGAGCGGAGCAAATCAGAGAGAGAGCAGGGATGAGGAGACCGTGCGCTCCAACACAGTTGCTTCAGGCTCGACAGAAGTCATAAAAGTTATAAATTCAGGTAAATTAGCTCATTTAAACGTGTATCTGATCTTAGTGGCTGAAACACAGAGACCGCGCGAGATAAACAGAGTGCGAGCTGGTCATGTGACCGGGTCTGTTGTTGACGGTGCCCTGTTAGCAGCTAGATCAGCAAGCTAACGTTCTTCGTGAAAAAGCGCATTAATTATCTGATAAAAAAAACAGTTGCGTCGTTAGTGATATGAATGAATACAGAACCAGTAAAAATAATCGCATTTTAAATCGCAATCGCAATTTATAGAAAAAAAATTGCGATTAGATTATTTTCCAAAATCGTTCATTCCTAGACATAATCTATTTCTGAAAAAGAAACCCAGTTTAACTTTCAGTTTCTTCACTAGGTTTTCCACGTGTAGTTTAAAATAGAGATGCGAATCGACTAGGATACCCAAATATTTATAGGAATCAAAAAACTCAATAGGGACATCATTTGAGGATAAAATCAGAGGAAGAACTACTGGGACCGACTTCCTGTTTGAAAAAAACATCCCTTTGGTTTTTTCAGCATTTAGGACAAGTTTGAGACGGAACCAATCTGACTGGATGTTCACTAGCAAGGACCACGCCACAAGATATGAGTTTAAAGATTTATTGATGGAAGAAGAAGGTGGGGAAGGGTGAGGGGAGGGATAAGGAAAGTGGTGAGGAGTAGGTAGAAGAGAAGGGATGAAGGGATGAAGGGGTGAAGGGATGAGTGAGGTGGATATGGTCTGCCGAGGAGGATGCTGATGGGCTTTAGGAAGTGAAGACTCGGGTGAGAATATGTCTTCGGGAAGCTGATCTTCTTAATGTTTCCCGGCCCGCTTATGATCCCCAAAAGAGTCTGGTGAATTAAACTGAACTGAGGAGAGAGTGGGCTTGAAACAAGTCATTGAGGTTATTTCGAATGTAGGAACGATAGGCTAGTGAAGACCAGCGACCTAGAATTTGAATGGTTTGATCAGAAATGCCTTGGCTAGAAGTGGAAGAGGCTGCGCCGATGCGGAAAGAATGGATTGAGTAGTGATCGGGTGATACGCTGATCGGGTGATACGCGAAGATGACGAGAGAACCAGAAGCGAGGTGCTAGATTTCCAGATTCTGAAATGAAGAGTGGATTTTGAGGAGAAGCGTTAGTAAGAAGTAAGAAGTAAGGCGAAACAGGTATAAGGGATGAGAAACTGCAAATTCATCGGTCTTGCTTCTTCACAGAGTGAAAATAAGTGTGTCGTGACTGTGACAGGAAATGTCAGACAGGCAAGGGTGAATGAGAGGATTATGGATAGAAGAGGTTTGAGCGAATTCAGAACAGTGGAGGAAGCCAAAAAGGCTAAGAGGAACATGGATTCTAAGGTTTGGTCTATGAAATATAAAGAATAACCGGAGCGCAGAGTGATAATGCATCTGCTTAGGAGATCGGATGGTAGCGGGAGACGTTGAGTGATGCAGTATCGACGAAACGTAACACACAGAGAACGGCTCGCAAACGGGGAATACATAGGCTACTTGGATAATTGAAGGTGTGGTTTAAGGCGTGGTCCTGCTCCCGAACCTAAGTTAACATATTAACTCCACATGTCAAAAGCAGATTGCAAAAACTGAAAAGCCTTAGCTTAGCAACTGTTTTAGCTCGACAGTAAACAACTGTATCATCAGCATAGAAATGTAAGGATACATCAGGGATGCTCTGACCTACATTAGCTATGTAGATTGTAAAGAGGGTTGGTCCTAAGACTGAGCCTTGTGGTACACCATTTTCAACTGTTAAATAACCGGAAGAAGTCAGAGTCAGATAATCTTTATTGTCATTTGTACCGCATGTGGTACATGTGATGAAATGAGATTATATGTACGCAGGGTCCCAGTTACATCCAGCAACAAAATGTAAGAGAAAAACAGTAATAACATCTAGGAAATAACTAAGAAAAACATCAACTAGAAATACACTAAGCACTAATGTAATAGAAAAATATAATTACAAACAGCAGCAAGAACATGAGTCTGTATGAGCAGATGGTCACAAATTAACACAGCAGCAAGAAACAGATCAGCATCAACATGATGTGATATTTTGCAGTGTTTATTCTTATTATTTATTTATTCATGAGTCTAACAGCCTCAGGGTAGAAGCTGTTCCTCAGTCTAGTGGTTCTACACTTAATGCTCCTCAGCCTCCGTCCTGAGGGGAGTGGGGCAAAGAGTGTGTGTGCTGGGTGAGTGGGGGCCTTCATGATGCAGATGGCCCTCTTCCTGCATCTGGAGGTGTAGATGTCTGTGATGGTGGGGAGACTGACTCCAACATCTTCTGTGCAGCCTTCACCACTCTCTGCAGAGCTTTTCTTTCTGCAGCTGTGCAGCCTCCATGCCACACGTTGATGCTGGAGCACAGGATGCTCTCCACTGCACACCTGTAGAAGGAGGTGAGGACTGAGCTTCTCAGACCAGCTCGTCTCAGCCGTCTGAGGAAGTAGAGTCTCTGATGACCTTTCTTGATCAGGCTGGTGGTGTTGTTGCTCCAACTGAGGTTATCATTCATGTGTACACCCAGGTACTTGTAGCTGGAGACCACTTCCACTGCAGATCCTCTTATGTTCAGTGGGGTGTGGGTGTGTTTGTTCCTTCTGAAGTCCACAACCATCTCCTTTGTCTTCTTCACATTCATGTGAAGGTTATTCTCTTTGCACCAGCTCTCCAGGTGTTCCACCTCCTGCCTGTAGCTGGACTCATTGTTTGTGATGCATCCCACCACAACTGTATCATCTGCAAACTTTACAATATGACCGCCTGGATGGGTACCTGCACAATCATATGTGAGCAGAGTGAACACACTGCAAAAACGTAAAATCTTACCAAGTCTAATTTTCTAATTTCAAGTCAAAACCTCTTATCACACTTAATATAAGTCAAAAACATATTTCTAAGTAAGACATAACAACTTGTTTTGAGACAATGCATCTTGAAAATCTTGATAAGGCAAAAAGTCTTGAAAATATCTTGTTTTGAGTCATTTCTTATTTGAAACAAGCTTTTTTGACATTTCATTAACATTTGCAGTTGTCGTGAGGTTTGTAAAATGTGAAAAATCTTGTTTCAAGATAACAAACTAACTTGAATTAAGACAAATCTGTTTCTTTGATCAGCATGCCCACTCAAAGTATTAATCATTCTATTTTTTATACAGGTTCTGTTTAACTTTGAACAGACTCCATTGTCCTATTAAAATTTCTTTAAACCAATAGTTCATTAACATTTTCTACATTGTATTTTTTTCCAAGGCTGAATACTACATAAACATGCAGTTTATATGAAATAGACAAATAATGCAGGTTCATTTCACATATTTATTTTAACATATAATTTAACATATAATTGATTTTAATTCATTCATTCAAGTTTATTTGAACAAGGACAGCACAATAAACAATGTTACATGTTAAAAACGAAGCAACCGTTGTCTTGTACACAGGATTTCTAGCCATAGGCTAATTTGCAAACCCAGTCCTTGGTTGGACTTTTATATAAAAACAGCTAAAATAAAATTAAAATTTAATTAAGATTAAACAGTTCCCTATATAAAAACATCTAAAATAAAATAAAAAATTAATGAAGTTTAAATGGCTTAAACAGTTCCCTCACACACACACAGCTGCTCCTCTGTCCCTATAGGATTCAGTGTTCACAGATTTGGTTTTGTTTCAACCATTTTTTCACCTGTGAATTAAAACCTCTAAGATCAGTCAATGTTTTTATTGCTGATGGTAAACTATTCCAGATATGGGGACCTTTAAATGAGAAGGAGCATTGACCAAATGATGTTTTGTATTTTGTAGGTTTACAGTCTCCATCAACTGCACCTCTTGTTGCAACTCCTGAGCTGCTGACTTTTAAAATCATTCTGCTCACCAGTTCAGGGACAAGACCATTAATACATTTAAAAGTTAATTTTAAACAAGAAAATTTTAAAAAATTGTCAAAGCTTAATAGGTTATATTTATCAAGTATTTTACAGTGGTGCCACTTCAATGGTTTTTGGTCTAGAACTTTCAGTGCTTGTGAGTACAACATCCTCATAGGTTTTAAAGCCGATTGAGTTGCTTGGCTCCAGACAGTGACACAGTATGAGAAATGAGACATAATCATGGCATGAAGGTACAACTGAGCAGATTTTCCACATAAACAAGATCTTATAAGACGAAAACAATTTATATTTGTCTTAATGGTTTTAAACATTTTCCTAATGTGAGCCTCAAAGTTAAGGTGGGAATCTAAAATGACACCCAGATATTTAAACTCTTCCACTTTTTGGATTTCCTTTTGATCAATCACAACTGAAAAGTTACAGACTTTACGCCGGATAGTGAAACACATTGAGACTGTTTTGTTGCAGTTCAGAGTCAAACAGTGATTCTTAAACCACTGAGACACTCCCTCCATCTCCCTGTTCAGTAACTCTGCTGCCTGTGGTGGAGTCTTTGCAGATACATATATGATGGCATCATCTGCATACATCTGACATTTGGCGTATTTGCAACTGTCCGGTAAGTCGTTGATGTATAAACAGAAAAGCAATGGACCTAAAATGGAACCCTGTGGAACTCCCATAGTACATGTTTGGGGGCTGGATTTCATCCCATTAACTTTGACGCACTGTTCTCTATTTTTTAGATATGATCTAAACCAGCTGATTGCTAACTTGGAGAAGTTATATTTACTGAGTTTATGTAAGAGCATGTCATGATTCACTGTATCAAAGGCTTTTCTCAAGTCCAGGAACACTGCTCCAACTACCTTACCATCATCTAAAGATCTTTTAATATTGTCTGTAAGGTAGGAGGTAGCCAGTTCTGTTGAGTAACCAGAACGAAATCCAAACTGGACTGGACAAAGAAGCTGGTTTTTTTCTAAATAACTAATAAGCTGCTCTGCTACTGCTTTTTCCATCACTTTGGATATTGCTGGTAAAATACTAATTGGTCTATAGTTGCTAACTTGCTCGGAGTCACCAGATTTCAAAATTGGAGTTATTAGTCCTGTTTTGAAGGTATCAGGAAATAGCCCTTTCTTAAAAGATAAGTTTATTAAGTGAGTTATAGGGTTTGATAAAACTGTATGTTTCTTTATAAACTCTGTATCTATTCCAAAGACATCTTTAGCTTTAGATGTTTTTAATTGATTAATTATATGCTGAGTTTTACAAATATTGATCTTGTTGAGAGTAAAAGGAAAAATTGTGTCAATCGTAACTGAATTCTCTGTTGGATCTATGGAATTAAAATGTATTGCCAATTCTTCCACTGAGTTAATAAAATAATCATTAAAAGCATTTGCCATTATTGTAGGGTCTGATATCATGTGTCCCTTAATGTTCAGATGAGTTAACCTTTTTTTCTGATTTATATCTTTTTTTGTAAGTTTGTTGATATGTGACCAAAGAGAGGAGCTCCGGCCTCCTGAGTGGGAAATCAGTTCAGTAAAATATGCTGCTTTTGCTTTTGCTTTTCTTAAACAACTAACCACTTTATTTCACATATTTATTTATTAATAAAATAAATATGTGGTTAGGACAGATTAAGCGGCCGTGGGGCGGCCGTGGCGTAGTGGTATCGGCAGTCGTCCCCGATCGGAAGGTTGGAGGTTCGAATCCTGGTTCCCCACACCATGTGTCGTTGTGTCCCCGGGCAAGACACTTAACCCCGAGTTGCTCCCGGTTATACTGGATGGCGCCTTGCATGGGTCTGCCGCTACCGGTGTATGAATGTGTGTATGAATGGGTGGATGGTTGGTATTGTAAAGAGCTTTGGGGCCCCTCATAGGGGGCTGGAAAACGCTATATAAATAAGCTCCATTTACCATAAACATATTTTTCTACGTTTGGGACAAGGGGAAAAAATATAGTAAAAAAGGGATCCTTCGCACTCCTTCCCACACCTTTGCACTCCTTCGCACTCCTTCCCACATCTTCCCACACCTTCCCACACCTTGGCACTCCTTCGCACTCCTTGGCACTGGCACTCCTTAGTTATTAGTTATTTAGTACACAAAGAATGGGATTAACAATAACATTTTTATGGGTACCAGCACACATTGGGATAAAAGGAAATGAGACAGCAGATAAGATGGCAAAGAAGGCAACTCAAACTCAGATCAACTTCACAGTAAAAACAAGTAAATCAGAGGCAAAAAGTATCATTAAACAAAGACTGAAGAAAGAATGGCAGAAAAGATGGGATGAAGAAAGTAAAGGAAGATGGTTTTATGGGATCAAAATGACAGTAGGTGAAACACGAACTGGAAGAAGGAGCAGAAAAGAGGAAAGATTAATAACAAGACTAAGATTTGAACACACAGGACTTAATTATTCATTATTTCAAATAAAGAAACACAATACAGGCAAATGTGAGCACTGTGGACAAGATGAAACATTGCAACATGTTCTACAGGAATGTCAAAACTATGATCAAGACCGTAAATATATGAAGAGAGAATTTGAAGAGATAAAAGAAAAGTTTAACATAATAGCTGCACTACAACATAACTTAGAGAGTAAACATATCCAAATTATAATTAGATATTTTAAGAAAACAAAGTTGTTTAATAGAATTTGAAATACATATAGTTTAATCAGGCGTACACATAGAATTATCCCATGAAGAACCACACTCCATACCAGTGGTGGCGGTAATGCACACCTAAAGTGTTTTGCCAACCGCCATTAAAACCCATGAAGAAGAAGAAGAACGGTGTGCGCATGCGTGAAGTAATTCAGAATCTGTTGGAATCCTGGCAAAAACCAATGCAGATCTGTTCCTGTCTTTGATTTTATACGTCTACCTTATAATGTTTTGCTAGTTTTTTGATACTTTGTAAAAAAAAAAAAAAAAAACTTTCTTTTGTTTTTTTTTTCTCTCTTTTGTTTTCTATTGTTTATTGTTTGTTTGTTTATTGTTTATTGTTTAAGGAAATTATACCACTGCTGTTCATTGTTCTTTAGTTTTAGCAGGTCGCTTTCGTAAATGAGCCCTTGAGGTTCAAAAGATTTACCTGACTAAATAAAGGTTGAATGAATGAAAAAAAATTCGTAATCGTCTTTGTGCGGGCTCAGCAACAACGGTAAGTAAAGTTTTGTAAATCACATTAGTTAATAAACCCGTGACAAACATTGAACGATTATTTTGGGGCGTACAGTCAACAGCAGAATTTACCAACGGCTTACTAGCTGTGCCGATATTTTCGAGCTGTACATTTCGAGCCGATTTTTTCGAGATAGCTAGCTCGGACTGCAAGCTACCGTCCGAGCTAGCTACACAGTCGCCGTGCGGAGCCAGTAACAGTCTCATTGATTAAAATGAGTGCGTATTTGCTGCGGAGGTCGGACCGGAGCGGAACGCATGTAGGGGGCTAGCAGTCCAGTGTTAGCGCGGGCTAGCTAGCTAGCTAACCCGCGCTAACACTGGACTGTTGTGATGGTCTGCTAAATGAGGTGGTTGGAAAAAAAGAGCTGGAGTTTAATGTTTTTGTCTGCTCTGTTAGGCCATGAAGAGTCCTAAACTCTTAGAGAGGTGCTCAAAAGGAGAGAGAGAGTATTTGTATAAAAAAGAATTTATTATGACAGGCATAAGGGTTATGATTAATCAGCGTACAGACATAAAATACATTTATATGCATACAAATGGGAGCAGAAATACAGAACCTTCCTATTGCAGCGTTAAAATTTAATGTTTCTATTTATAAAACATTTAGGCTTAGAAATATTGTTGATTTTTATTTCACTCCCAGATGTATCACAAAAAATGGAGACGACTAAATGCACATTTACGTGCATTGGTGGAGTCTAGTGACTCAGAAGAGAATCCAGGTCCCTCAAATGAGAACCCAGAACTTTTTTTTGCTGATAGCCCAATAGACATACAGATACACAACCAACCTGATACAGGAGAAGATGACTATCAAGTCAAAAAAGGCGTTCAATACGGGATCAACTGGACTTTATTTGTTGCAGAAAACGTTTCGACTTCTGTCCAGAAGTCTTTTTCAATTCACCAGCATATGACTATCAAGATGATTGCCTCTTGCCAAACAGTGATAGTGAAAGTGATGTAGAAATTGGAACTTTGTCCGAGGAGGAACCAAGTGATCTGAGAAGTGATTTGGTTAAATGGGCTGTAAAGAATAAGGTGACACGCACATCAGTAGATGAGCTGCTATTGGTGCTACGCAAACATGGACACCAGCTACCAAAAGATGCCAGAACCCTGTTAGGAAATCCCAGTGAAATAGACGTCACAGATCTATGTGGTGGCCAGTTCCTCTACTTTTTCATTCATTCAACCTTTATTTAGTCAGGTAAATCTCATTGAGCCTCGAGGGCTCACTTACAAAAGCGACCTGCTACAAACTAAAGAATGATGAACAGCAATGGTAGAATTTCCTTAAGAAATCAGGTCTCTCTTGTAAATTAGTCTGCAAGGCTCAATGGGATTAACATGTAGAAATAAAGGTTGAATGAGTAGATGATCCAGAATTCACCAACCCAAACATGTAGTTGTCATCATAAATCCAAATTTGTTTCCGTCGAGGTAGGGGGTCCTCCATTCACCCTGACTTTCTGTCAGGAGAAGTTGCTCAATTTCATGGAGAGACCAGCTGATCAAATTCATCAAATTAGGATAGTATGCAGAAAAAAAGAGTCTCTATTCAGGGTTCACAAGAAAGAGGGCAAAGCTGGGAAGCAGGGGGATGGCGCAGAAGAGGACACATCTACCTTTACTGTTTAGTTTGTTTGGCCATCCATCCATCCATCCATCCATTTTCTTCCGCTTATCCGGGGTCGGGTCGCGGGGGTAGCAGCCTAAGTAGGGAGGCCCAGACTTCCCTCTCCCCAGCCACTTGGAGCAGCTCCTCTGGGGGAATCCCAAGGCGTTCCCAGGCCAGCCGAGAAACATAGTCCCTCCAGCGTATCCTGGGTCTTCCTCTGGGTCTCCTCCCGGTGGGACATGCCCGGAACACCTCACCAGGGAGGCGTCCAGGAGGCATCCTAACCAGATGCCCGAGCCACCTCAACTGGCTCCTCTCGATGTGGAGAAGCAGCGGCTCTACTCCGAGTCCCTCCCGGATGACTGAGCTTCTCACCCTATCTCTAAGGGAGAGTCCAGCCACCCTGCGGAGAAAACTCATTTCAGCCGCTTGTATCCGAGATCTTGTTCTTTCGGTCATAACCCAAAGCTCATGACCATAGATGAGGGTGGGAACGTAGATCGATCGGTAAATTGAGAGCTTTGCCTTTTGACTCAGCTCTCTCTTCACCACGACAGACCGGTACAGCGCCCGCTTCACTGCGGACGCTGCACCTATCCGCCTATCGATCTCACGCTCCAGTTTTCCCTCATTCGTGAACAAGATCCCGAGATACTTAAACTCCTCCACTTGGGGCAGGACCTCCTCCCCGACCCGGAGAGGGCACGCTACCCTTTTCTGGCTCCTGTTTGGCCAAAGAACAAATTACAATTAGAGAAAAAGTATTGGTTTAGAAAAACATTCATACAATGTTCTACAACATGTGCTCTCGGGACATTATTACATGCAGTGTTCCCTCAGTGCGGACTGAAATAGGCAAAAGGGCCTTCTCCTAATCAGCTCCTGTTTCTTGGAATATCTTGAAAAAGATCTGAAGCTCTCAACTTTGATTTCTCTAAGTGGCTTCAAACATCTAAGTTCCTGGCAAAAAACAATGCAGACATGTTCCTGTTGTTAGTATTCCACATCGCTTTACAACCTAACTTTTTTTGTTTTGTTTTTAATACAATTTTCTTTTATTTGCGTTTCTAAATTTGTATGCTTTTAATGACTGTCTACTGTTGTCTTTGTTTACCATTATCATTTTTTGTTAAAATCAGGTATCTCTTGTAATGAGTCCACAAGGCTCATTGGGATTAAGCTGTATAAGTAAAATTCAGTTGAATTCAGAGTTGTCTAGTGGATGGTGGTGGTAGTGTGTGTGTGTGTGGGGGGGGAATGTGCTGAACAGTCTGAATCCACCTTATTCCTAGCCCCCATGATGCCTTACGCGAATTATGTGTACGACTTCCGCCGAAAGTCAGAATCGGCACTTTTAGCAACGCGCTAACTGGTTTTCGTCAGAGGTTTTAGGTCATAAAATATGTGGGAACACAAACAATCACAACTCAAATGTGTAGATATTGTTTTACCGCTACCTACAGCTGTTGAGGGGTGGGAGGACGACTTGAAGAAGTGGCCGAAAATAACGTACACTAGCATGTTTAGCTACTAGCATACTTAGCTACTTTGTTGACAGTTGCTTCAGATGGCGAAGCGATGAGCAATCTGAAAAGCTCTGAAGCTTATTAGTATCTTCACAGTAACAAGGTTGGTCCTGTTATGTTAAGAGAGGTGGGACACAATCTTATTTACCTTAAGGCAAACATAAAGCCCAGTCTAAGCATTAAAAATCCACATCTCCAGGTCCAGCTAACAATGATGCCTTGGACTTTTGAGCTGCAAGATGTTTATCTGGACACCAACTGAGCACCTGGAGCTTGACATTTCTTTTGACAAAGACTTTACTGATTCACAAATGAAGCACCTTGAGAACTTTTAATAAAATACAGTAAATGAAAACAAATAATGAAATAGACAGGAAACAATCTTTAAAAACTTGATAATGAAAAAAGTGACATTTAGATAGAAACAGTAGTTTAATCCAAAATTAACTGATATAGTGCACACACAAAACTAACCTTGCAACTATTGTACATAATAAATGAATCATTTTAGCAAATACTTTTCTAATGTAATACAGTTAACATTGCATCCTTTAAAAAACATGTTAAGAGTTGTGTTACGTTTACAGCAAGTACACCAGTACTGTACATGTTTGAGAAAAATGTTTGCATTTAATGTCTTCTCACATGAAATAAACTGGCATCCTTTGCGTGTGAATGCTGGAATGATTAGATTGACACCATAGCTCTTGCAGCAGGTCCCTCACTGTGAAACCACGATCACCCATCACCTGATCTCCAGCACGCAGATAGTCCAGAAACCCAGAGTTCTGTGTTATATACCTGTCACTGCATTTACCACCATAAGCATCTGAAATAAACATGATTATTCCAGAGGGAGAAACAGCCAATAAATATTTCACAGTGTTATTTGCATGTATGATTCACTTCTGGAGTCCAAGTTTTTAGCTTTCTGCAAAACATGTTGCTTTAATTGTTTCACGGGGCAACCATAGAATAAGGTTGTTGGTTTGTTCTGACATTATGTCAATCCACATTCCAACAGTCATGCTGCATGTGACTGGTGGTGTTGAGCAGCTCCACACTCTCATCAAGCCCATCTGAAAGTAAAAGTACAGTATACAAACATTAGGGTTCATTTATGAACACACACACACACACACCTATATTATATATATATATATATATATATATATATATATATATATATATATATATATATATATATATATATATATATATATATATATATATATATATATATATATATATATATATATAGTATAAATAAACGCACACACAGCATACATATATAGGTGCGTGTGTTTATTTGCCAGTTATGAACGAAAATATTAGTATCATTTAATCACTGACTACATAAAATCATAACACTAAAAGCTGTCTCTTAAATCATACCTGATACTCTGGAGGATACGGAGTCTTTTTTCAGGTGGTTTATTGTAGCCCAGCCACAAAGAAGGATGCGGGTTTTTGTTTTCGGAGCATGTTCAACACACACTAGTTGCAGCCACAAATTCAGCTTCGTCTGATTATTCGTACAGCCACGAACAGCGCAGCAGGTACCCAAGCTCCACAAGGACATCTTCGTGACAATATTAGCTCGAAATAACAGAAAACAGAACTTCAACGACGCGTACAGATTAGCAAGTAAACAACGAGGAGCCAATGTAGAAATTCTACTTCCGGGGTCAAATGGAAGTAAGACACATAATCGCTTCTACAGTGACACCCTCAGGAATAAGGTGGATAGAAACAGAAGAATGGTCACAAAAACCTTAAAATTCACAAACAAGTCAAACAGGTGCCCAGTACTTTCTCAGAATTTAATCTGGAGAAATGAGATGAAAACGAGATGAAATTATGAGAGCCAGAGACAGGTCTTTCAGGATATGATCCATCCATATGGTCATTTGCAACCATCTGAACCATTGGGGAAAGGCAGCACTGTGAACTTACAACCCAAACCCCCACCTCATCACCTAATTATAACCTAATTATAAAAAGAGAAGCAGGATTAATCCTCACTCTTAAACCTGAGATTCTGAAACCAGATCTGAGCCTGAGGCTGTTCCTTCATCATGGACAGGTTGAACAGAGTGGGTGAATGAGAGGCAGGATTTTAATGAATGCGTAATCAATTTAGTTCAATGAGCACTTCTCAAATGAGCATCCCTTCTGCTGATCCGACTCACACAAACACATGCTCTCATCCTGCTGTCTTTAATGAGTGAAGCAGTGATTGAGACAAAATATGCTAGATCGTTGCTGAGGAGTGGTGCCAGGCAGGGTGCACAGTGGGGTGAATAGCCTCATCAGCACCATCTCTTCCTGTGTTGCTACCCACCCCATCCTCTCTAATCATGTTAATTATAGCAGACAAGTTGAAAAGGCAACACAAGCACACATACTGTATGATGCTTGTGCTGGCACATCTTATCACTGCAGTGTCCTCAAAATCTAGATATCAGTGGTGTGGTAGTGCATCAAGTGTTTGTGTTGTTCCAGCAAGAGCAGTTCATGTGCTACACTCACAGAAGTAACTTTACAAGTGCCACTTAAAATGTAAAATATACAGTAATGAATCCCAACGCAATGAGATAATTATTTCTAAGAAAACGTGCACACATTTAAATTAAGTTTTAGTGAGAGAGAAACAGAATACTTGTAAAGTTTGTACAGGCCCAGCCAAACATCCGCAGTTTGTAGTAATATCAATAATAATAATAATAATCATTTTATTTTAAAGTGCCTTTCAGGACACCCAAGGACAGTTCACAGCAAGTAACATATCACAGAGATTGTGTTAAAACAAACAACAAGCACAGTGCAGACATCAAGAGAATAAAATGAAATATTAAATACATAAAGAATATATAATACAAAATAATATAAAATACATTTAATAAAGATAATGATAATGATAAGCTTGTCTAAAGAGATGAACAGTACACAACAATAAGTGTTGAAATGTGTGCTACTACAGTCAGGCTCCATGTTACTGCTTTGTCAAAAAGACCAATAACAACCTGCCGCCATTTACCTTAATCCTGTACAAATACCATCTTCTCCAGTGGTCTCTGTTGTGAGCGTAACCTTTTGATTCTTAAGGCCCCAGTATAGCTCTGTGTTCGGCCAAACGCTGCTCTAAGCACGTGTTCTGTGCGCAGGCTGTTCATAGTATAGCTCTGCAGCACGGCCTCCTGCTCTCTGGAGGTCTGAACTTGAAGACCTTTCTTTTTAACCAAGCATACTCTGCATCCTCATGATTCTATCTTTGATCTTAGTTGATATCGTTATTGATTTTACTTGTTTTATTGACATTTAATTCTGTTGCACTTTGTAGCACTTTGAGATTTTCATTAATGAAAAGTGCGTTATAAATTGAATTCATTATTATTATTATTATTATTAATAACTACTGTTACCTTGTTAGCAAAATAGCTCATGAACCACATAACAGATTTTGATGAAACTTACAGAAAGTAATCACTGGATGGACATTTACAACATATTAGCTTTATGAGATGTTTGAATAAAAATTTGATTTATTTGTAATTTATGTTCACAGTACACGCGACCGTTTGGAAGACGACAAAAAGAAACATTGAAATACAGCTGATTTGACAATTATGTGAATTTATTAAGGAACGGATAAGCTCAGAAACACTTTTTCTATAATGTTAGCAAACAAATATATTTTTTAAGTGTTTATCTTGCTAAATTTTAAAGATAATGCAGCGGTCCCACCCGCACAGGTGCACGTAGCGAAACTACTTTTAAAATCCAGCTGATTTGACAATTATGTGCATTTATTAAGGAAAGGTTAAGCTAAGACACATCTTTGCTATAATTTTCAGCAAACAAATAAAAGTTTTTACTGTGTTAATCTTGTTAAAGTCCTTCAGTGCACGCTCCTATGGCCACCATTTGCAGCAGGGCAAAATGTCACCGGCCCACATTTCGGGTTGTCAGCGGTGACGCGTAACATATGCGACGTGTCAGCGGTGACGCATAATAGATGCAACTTATGGGGCGAAGCAACATATTTATGGATTTATCCAATTTATTGGACATATTGGCCTAAAGCGACTTATGGGGCGGAGCGACTTAAAGGCCAGAAAATATGGTAGATGCCATTTCCTGCATTCTGGTGTATTTTTGATTGGTTGTTAAACGTCTACATTTACCTACATAAGTAACATTTGATTCATTAACTATTTAGAGAGCAATGATAAGTAGCCTGACCAACAGCTCTCCTTGTGTGAATAGAACACACTCCTCTTCTCACATGCATCCTAACCCCCCCACCCTGGTCAACAACTGCCCACACTAACGTAGCGCTAAGCTAGTATGCAACACAGAGGTGTCTTCCTTTGCTTTCTCCACCTTGTCCCTAAAAAACCCATAGATAAGAGCATTGTGCCAAGCCAAGTGACCTTGGGGTGACACAGCATGCGGCATGGTGATTTGTTGTAGGTAATCAGGACAACCCAGAGTGGACTTTTAGTGGCTTGTGCATTCTTTTATTATTCAAGTGGAATTGATTTGTTCACAAACAAATAGAAGCAGTGCTGGGTGAACTACTTCGTAATATTTCATGGTAAATGTGAGAGGTTAAGGTTACCAGTCACCAGGCAACCTCTCGTCAATCAACCTTTATTTAGACAGGTTAATCCCAGTGAGCCTGGATGACTCACAAGAGACCTGCAATTTACTAAATGTCACTATTTACCTTTACTCTTTATGGGATTAAACTTATAAGTTTGAATATCAAAGCACGCTCTTATTGAATAAATATGTATGTTTGCAGTTTTATTATAACTTAATAAAAAATGTAGGTGAAGTATCAAGCCTATACTTAGGGTCAGCTTGGGTTTCCTGAGCTGTCCCTTAGTTATGCTGCTATAGGCGTTGACTGCTGGAGGACAAACTGAACACACTTATCCTCTGTTACTTTCTATATCTGGTGGTACTAAGTAGTTCTCATTAAAATTATGTGATTTACAAGGCACACCGGTTCGTAGATCTTACAAAAATACTTGGGACATCTGAGACAGGCTCGCAAGTTTAGAAAACAGTTCATTTATTAATTTCCATTTTTATTTATAAATGCTTTTTTTAGAAATACTTTTTAAATACTGTTTTTAAATCCAATGAAAAAAATAAAAGGAATAAAACCCAGGAGCTGATGTAACCCAGAAGAGAAAATATCCATCAAAGCACTAACACTCTTTTATTTAAATAATAATAATAATAATAAGGAATTCAATTTATAACGCTCTTTTCATTAGTGAAAATCTCAAAGCGCTACACACATTGATGCTACACACATTCATACACCGGTAGCAGCAGACTACCATGCAAGGTGCTTTCCAGTCCTACCGGGGGCAACTTGGGGTTAAGTGTCTTGCCCAAGGACACAACAACACATGGTGTGGGGAACCGGGATTCGAACCGCCAACCTTCCGATCGGGGGACGACTGCCATTACCACTACGCCACGGCCGCCCCAATTTAAAGAATAAGCAAAACTTTTATTTTGGAAAGAGGAAGTGTAATCCTCTCTTTCTAGCTTTACTTCTGGTTGAACTAGAGGTGTGGTCCAGTCTTTTTAACTTATGATGCTGAATTGGCTATATGCCACGGGTAGTGGTGATGTACTTCTGTTAAAATTTAAGCCACGTCGATCACGTCCAGCTCCTATCTACTGCTGTTGTTTTTAGCATTAGCTCCTAGAACTAGATCATGAAAAAGACACAAAAGGTACAACTTCTGTGAGCTACTTGTAGAACAAGTGAGTTCTGTTGTGTGCCGTTGTGTCCAGTGAATAGCATGTACAATAGAGTGCTTAGTTTTTTTACATTTAATGCCACAATTCATGGCTAACCGCAGGAAAGACTTAGCCTTGAAAGCTAACACTTGGGTTTGTAGCCAGCCTTTTAAATCTCAGACTATTCAAGAACCACCATCAAAAACAAGAAGACAGTATCATGATCCGACCATCGTGTGGTGAATCCAGAGTGCAGGATGACAAGGAGGCTCCAGTTAAGTAAGTAAAAACATTTATTTATAACAAGGATAAAACAAAGTGCTGACGAGGCAGCCAACTTACTAAATGGAGAACACGAGGGAAGGTGGACCATGAAGCCTTGCCAGGACAATCCGGAGACAATGACTAGATACCAAGGGGCTGAATATATACCGACACTGACAAGGTGAAATACTGCCATATTCTGTGACAGATGCTACCATATTCTGTGCTGCCGTCCTTTTGAGAAGGACCTGTATATTAAAGCTCTGTCATGATTCAACCTTTAATGTGTTTATCTTTACTATTGACAAATTAGGCAGTATACCCAATGATGAAGGGGGCACCCAGATTTGAAATGGGGAGGCTACCTCTTGATCTGCAGTCAAATGCTCTACCACTGAGCTATACCCCCATGGTAAAGATAGAGATTTTCATTATCATTTGTCTTTTTCATCTCTAAATCAAAAAACTGATTTTGGGGGGAGGAAAAAAGGTGACGTTTGATCAATTAGTTGTTCTCTTCTAAAATAAAAGTATCCAGACTCTTATATTGAACAAGCATAAAGACAACAGTGCAAAAGAAAAACTCCCTCATGAGGAAGAAACCTTTAGCAGAACCAGAATCAGGACAAGCGGCCATCTGTTCATTTTTATTCCATAGAGGATGTAAAGAGTCTTCAGAAACAGTTTGGTTTGAATATTTAATGCTTTTCTATAAGTTACAGTGTAGTCACAATATATGACATGTGCATGACAGGTGCTGCCATATTCTATGACCATCTTTATAATTTAATAATACTCATGATATTAATGGTCAGATGTTCATTTTTATTCCATAGAGGATGTAAAGAGTCTTCAGAAACAGTTTAAATTAATTATTTAATGGTTTTCTATAAGTTACAGTGTGGTCACAATATATGACATGTGCATGACAAGTGCTGCCATAATCTGTGACCATCTTTATAATTTATTAATACTCATGATATTAATTGTCAGATATTAATTTTTATTCCCTAGAGGACGTAAATAGTCTTCAGAAACAGTTTAAATAAATCATTTAAACAACAAACAACAGAAAAAAGAAAAAAAATGTAGGAGAGAAATAGAAAGTGAAATGCAAAGTATCAAAACTTTGGTGTGGAGACAGGACTTCTGAAAATGTGCTCACAGTATCCCAATTTTTTTTCAACAGAAAATGAGATACAGCTAAATTTCAATGTAGATGGTGTACCATTATTTAAATCATCAAATGTACAAATTTTGCCCATTCTCTGCAGTGTGAAAAAGTTAGAGCCGTTTATTGTTGCATTAATTTGTGGAACTGCAAAGCCAAACAGTGAGCCAAAGCCAGGCAGCATCAGGCCTCAGAGTAAAAAACCTTGGCCTTATCGGAAAAGCAAGACAAAACCGAGCCTAAGCTGTCCCAGGCTCTCTCAGAGCTGCAAACTCAAGAACTCCCAGAAAACCTCTTCTGCAATAATGATGAATCAACCTGACTTCGTGGTCGCATCCCTGAAGGTGGTACCGTTTGCATCAGACATTAGAACGTAACCAACTTTGTTATGCACACGGAAAGGCCTCGTATGATAAGACACACCAATTCTCTGTTTTAACGTTATGGCTGCAATGATCAAAAAGTATGAAATACAAAACTGCATCTGACAATCGGTCACAAAATTTCCTTCACAGGTATAGTTTGTTCAAAATATGACTACTGTCTTACAGCATGTATATTTTTTTATTTATTTTAGGTCAAAAAGCTACCAAGAAGTCTAGAAATGTTTTTCCTTGTGAGGGTATGTTAAATTTTTTTTCACCACTGATTAATTTGGGGGTATACCACATCAAAAGAGGATAGTTATACCTTGGTGGTGGGTCATGTCACACAAGGTGGGCTGACAATTCTAGAATCATTGGAGGTATGCAATTGTTCTTACTGCAAACGCACAGCTAAGTCACTTACACTTTTTGTTACATATTTCACAATAAAAATAAGCCACATCCTGCACATAATAAGCTAATCCATGTAACTTTTATTTCTTTTTTTAAGAACAAATCTATGTAGTATTTCAATCACCACCATATCAGTAACAGGCTAATTACTTACTATAGATGTAAAATCACTTTTATTTTAATTTATTTTTTACTGTTGACTGTTTTATTATAGATGACTTTGCTCTTCCAACTCCTCCTAAAAGGATGAATGCACAGTCAGGTAAATATTGCACAACTATCATCTTGGGGTACTTGGAAACCTTGTGTAAAGTAATTTACATTTTTGACATATTAACACTTATGTTTAAACCCTCTAAAATGCAGAAAGAACCCCGATGGACATCCCTTCAAGCACTCAATCTCAAATCTTGGGATGCAATGGTAGCAGGAGTCCCTCTGAGTCTCTTTCTAATGATCAAAGGTATTTAATTTAAATATGATCAAAATTAGAGATGTAACAATTCATCTAACTCACGATGCGATGTGTACCAATTTTGCTGTTGCATGCTTTAAACAGATCAGTCAGACCTGGCCAAGACAGTCCCTTTCTCAGAGGCGGCGTTGGAGGTCGAGGTCTTCCTCTCGTGGACAAAGGTAAATTGTTATCAAAAGTATAATATTGATAACCTGGATTATTCTGATAATTCAAACATTTCCAGAAATGTAGATTAATTTATCTTTTTAATTACAATAATGCATTATTATTTGAATGTTAATGAGAAATTGGTGTTATTATTTTTTAAAGAATAAACCTAACATAGTATTTGGATATTAAAGTTTTCAAGGTGGAAAGAAACAAAATCTTTGCAGGTTGCTGGAAATATCTTACTCAAAATCATTTTTTTAATTGATACATTTTTTCCCATGGTTCTACACTAACTTCTTGCACTGATTGCACTGGTGTTTCTAAACTTTTTTTTGGTTCACCAGCACAGTTAGTGCACCCAAATTTTCAACCGCGTCATATTTAACATGATAGTTTTACAGGTTCTCTCTTTATTTTATTTATTTATCTGGCTTATATTCCACAATCTTAAAATATGATTCATCATGCCAACAGAAATATGTCTTTGTGTTTCAGGAAAAACAGGACCTCAAAGCCCCCAGGAAAACTCTCCCTCTCCTGTCCAATTCTGATTGTGTGTTCGTCCAACTGCCTGCTCACGGTAGGAGATGTGCCCATCACATTTCCCAAAGACATTTTATGTTTAAACATTTGAAGTTGTAGTGGCTCCCTCATTTTTCATGGTGCCCAGTAGTATACTCTCCATTTTTCATAGCAAAAATTGTTTTTATTTTGTTGAAGGTGTTTTATATTATTTTTTAAAAATATAATCAAGTGTTAACTACAGTTGTAATTGGGAGTAGTAGTTGTTGCATTGCTGCTGAAACCATTGTGATAAAATAAATGTGTTGAAGTTAAAGAATACCTTTCATTTTTTGTCATTACAGAAAATGTTTGAAGGTTTTGACAAGACATGTATTATTACGTTTGTTGGTTAAATTTGATAACGGGTTGGAGAAACATTTGAAACATCTGTAGAACTAAAAATGAGTAAAAGTTTTAGGGATGTATACTAATTTTAAGCATCACACGCTCAATTGTAGTAAAATATTGCTAAGAATGAGATTTTTTGCAGCTAGGTTTAAGATTGTTTATCTTGTAAAAAGATAAAATGTCTTATTTTTAGAAATCGTGTCAAGACAATTTTCACTTGTTGGAAGATCTTTTTGCTTATTTCAGTCAAAAAAAAATCTAATTTTAAGTTGTTTTAAACTTGTTTTCAGAGTAGACTTTTCTCCAGTGTACTACTTTTGAGCATCAGAATCTTATTATAAGACAAGAAAAGCTCACAATTGTAGTAAAATATTGCTCAAAACTAGATTTTTGTAGCTAGTTTCAAGATTCCGCATATCTTGTTTGACTTGAACAAAATGTCTTATTTTAAGAATCTTGTCAAGTGAATTTTCACTTGTCCATTGGCAGATTTTTTTGCTTATTTCAAGCAAAAAAATCTTATTTTACATTTTTTTTTCTTATTTTTAGAGGGGCATTTTTTCCAGTGCAGAAGAGGGCTCAACACACATCCTTGTGGAGAGCCAGTGCTGAGGGTTATGGTGGAGGAGTACCGTTATGTTGAACACATTGCCTCCGATTGGACAGATAATTAGAAAACCAACCAATGGTGTGTGTGATCTGAGAAACTGATTTCTGAGAGTTAGGGTTAGGTTTAAGATAGTGGAAAGTCTGCGGCCGCAGGCCGCAGACTTTTCACGTGTCAGAGATCCCGCCCCCAGAGGCAAAGGATCTCCAAATGCACGGGCACATCTAGCTTGAGCAACCACCAGAGTCCCACCTCTCATTCAGCCCATGAGGAATGTTAGTTTTAAGTCTGGTTATCCATATCTTTTCAGCTCTCCGTCTTTGAGCTGTGGACCACGTGAGGTTAGATTCCAGCACTGTGGCTGTGACCGCCTGCCATCCGTGTCAGGGTTAGGGTTAGGGTTAGAGGGTTAGGGTTAGGGTTAGGGTTAGGATTAGAGTATGAAGCCCACGCGGCCGGTAGGCCGCGGGGGTCTTCATGTGTCAGGGACCACAAGGCCATCACGTGACAGCCAAGGGTCCCCAAAGTGCACTGGCACGTCCAGCGTTGATCCATAGCTAAGCCCCCCCTCCCCTTCAGGGTTAGGGTTAGGTTTATAGGATGAAGCCCACGCGGCCTCCGGCCGCGGGGGTCTTCATGTGTCAGGGACCACAAGGTCATCATGTGACAGCCAAGGGTCCCCAAAGTGCACTGGCACGTCCAGCGTTGATCCATAGCTAAGGCCCCCCCTCCTCTTCAGACACCCAGAGTAATGCTGTGTTTACTTTGTGGTTTAAAGTTGAGGACATGATAGGTTGTAAATAACTGAATTTTTGTTTTCCATTTCAGTTTGATTTGTGAGCTGAGGACCAGCAGGTCGTGATCAGCGAGGATTGAGGATGAATCACAACTTCAGAGTCACCAGCTGAGGGGTTCTCTGATGTTCTTCTCCTTCTAGAATAGGTGTGGATGAAGGAAGGGTCTAAATTAAAAAGGTGGCTTTGTGCTTTTCCCCAAAACAAATAAAGATTTTAGTCAACTTGTGAATCTTTTCATCTTTTTTGGAAGAATAACCTCTGGAGGGTTTTAACTGGAGTCATTTATTCTAAAAAAACACTCCAATTGGCCATCATCTTTGCGGCTGTGTGTTTTGTCCAGTGAACCAGGTCTTTTTTTACCTTAAATTCACTAATATTGAGGGCAGGAATGAAGTTTCCTGTTTTTTGAATGTATTTATTCTGGTAGATCAAAGTGGTTATCTCCTTCAAGGGTAGTTGTGGCGAAAAATTAAGCGTTGGTACCCAAATTTGGGCATTTGGACATTTAATTTGCGCTAATCTTAGCGACATTTTAATTTCATTCTTCAAGATTTGCATATTTCTCTGTGACCTGTTCTTGATGCCAACAGAGATAATCAAATGTTTCACTTTAGGCATGCGATTAGCATTTTTAAAGAGTTTATAAACCAGACTCCATTTAGCACCAGGAAAACTGTGTACTTCTAAGTTCAAAGTACCCTCTGTTGGGAGTTTGTTGACATTTGAGTCACCCAGGATGACTAATTTTTTGTCAAATTCAATAATCCCATTTTGTGATTTATTGAATGACTTCTGGTATTTGAGAGAGGAAGTCTTTACCTGGGTCTGCAAAGGAGAGATGTTAGCAGGAAGTGTTGTTTTGGTCACTCCCTGCTGTGAAACTTCTCCTGAGCAGGTAAAGTCATCTGCCGTTGTAGTCAGTGTCTGGGTGGGGGGTGGAGCCTCTGACGTCATCTGCTCAGCTGTGTTGGTGTTGCCCGTGGACTTGTGGGTGGAGACCTTCACCCGTTGAGGAAGCTGGATCCCAGGTGGTGGAGGATCGTTGCGAGGACGTGCGCCCAGCACGTCATAAACAGCTGCTGCTCGTGTAGAAGAAGAAGATGATGATGAAGATGACTCGAAGGACTCCATCTTCCTCGCTGTAGAGTTGCAGGTGAGTGGATGTTGTGGTTCCGGTGAAGTGGGGGGGCGTGGCCTTCCGGGTTGGGGTGCGTTGTTTATATTAGCGTGGATGCTAATAGCTGGCTCCCGGTGTTTAAGATGAGTTGGATGGAGACTGGAGGTCGTGGTGCTTGAAGTCACACTGGATGAGGTTAATGCAGGTGATGAATTGATCTGTTCTTGTGACCAGTTTGGTCTTAAAGTGACAGTAACGTCATCTTTCTGTGACTCAATTGTAGCGCTGGGAGAATGCGTCAGTTCCTCGTCTGCTAATAAAAACTCACAGACTTCTGTAATAGTTCGTGAGGAGAATCTCCTTCCTAAATTCTTCCTAGCCCACTTCGTTGCGACCTCAAGAGGAGACCAAAGGTCACCTCTGAGGTCAAGTAGAAGGTTCTTTTCAATTTGCATCTGTTCTCTGTAATGTTCTTTCAGAATGCAAATGGTGTTTACTGACCAATTTCTTGCGTTCTGTAAAATCATGTCCGTTGTTCTGGTGGTGGGCTGAGCTGGTTTAATAAATCTTTCTAAATGACCAGTCAGATGTTTGATTGCAGGAGGAAAATCGTTCTCAGACACGTTGTTGAGGTGGTGTTTAGCTTGTAACAGTTTATACAACGCTCTGACCTTCGTAGTGAACTGCTGGTCATCATGCAGATGTGGAGAACTCACGTGACTTTGACGTGGCCTACCAGGCCCTGCTGAATTCTCTTGGTGGTCAAACAGGTGCCAGGGAGCCCCATGGTGCTGATTTTGTGGCCTTTTGTGCCCAGCTGAGTTTTTGTCTTGTCTGTGGTCGTGAGTTGTCTTTCTGTTCTCCTTGAAGAGGTGGTGGCGGCCATTTTGGTCCCTCTGCGGGAGGCCACGTGTCACGGACGCATGTCTGCTGCTTGTAGATCTGTTTGTAGGAGGGCTGAGGCTGCCTCTCACGTGTCCTCTGGAGTTCTCCGGCTGGTCAAGATGAAGAGGTCTTCTCCTCCTTTTTCTGTGATGGACTGTAGTCCAAGCTGGCTCCAGGCCCTCATCATACATTTTTCAAAAAATGTTGAAAAAAACTACTACTCAAAGTAGCAAAAACAGTACAAAATTGAAGAGACTGTGGCTTAGTTTTTTGCCTTGTTGCATTTTATTAACAAGTACAGCATGGTAAATAAACGTTTCGAATTATCTTATTCTTCATCAGTATTCATGCTGTTTCAAGTGACAGTTAGTGCTTGGTTACCCCTATTTATACAGAAAAAATTCAAACTGTAACTTTGAGGTAGGAGCTGAGCCCTGATTGGCTTACAGTGTATTGTATGGTCCAATAATACATTGTGGGTGTGGCCAGGTGCTGATTCAAATGCACCTGTTAGTTTGGCATCCTATTAAAGGCATTTTGGAACCCATTTGTGAAAGTAGACAGAGCTAAAACAAGTGCCGTTCTTAAGCACATAAACAAAAATAAAAGTCAGGCACCACAAATGTTGTAGAATCATCTTGTAATTAAATAAAATTGCTTTTTTTCAGGTCCTAAAAGGTGGGTGGGCTGCAGAGAAGTGATAACCTTGTCAAGAAAAGAGCTTCAGCACCATCTAGTGGACAAAATAAAGTACTACAAAGGTAGAATCCCAGTGTTATGGGTTTGTTAAATTGATGTTGAACTCATTAAATTCTTGTAGTTAGAAGCTGTTAATTGGTTAAGCTTAGGAAAGTTCCTGGCTAGGTTTAGGAATAGTCAAATAGAGATTTCTCAAATTATGGGTTGGTTTAGGGCCACTTTAGTCCATCTATTAGGTTTTAAAAGTGGTTAAGTTCAAGGCCAGACTTAGGGCCACTCTAGTAGTCCATGCATTAGGTTCCAAAGTGGTTAAGGTCAGAGCCAGACTCAGAGCCACTCCAGTAGTCCATGCACTAGGTCTTAAAGCGGTCAAGGTCAGGGCCAGATCCAAGGTCACTCCAGTAGTCCATGCATTAGGTTTTAAAGTGTTTAAGTTCAGGGCCAGACACAGGACCACTTCAGTAGTCAATGCATTAGGGTTCAAAAGTGGTTAAGTTCAAGGCCAGACCTAGGACCACTTCAGTAGTCAACGCACTAGGACTCAAAAGTGGTTAAGTTCAGGGTCAGACCCCAAGGTCAGGCCACAAAGTGGAGTGGTTAGGTTTAGGGTTATTTTAATCCATAAATTAGGTTTTGAGGTGGTTAAGTTCAGGGTCAGACCCTAGGGTCAGGCAACAAAGTGGAGTGGTTAGGTTTAGGGTTATTTTAATCCATAAATTAGGTTTTGAGGTGGTTAAGTTCAGGGTCAGACCCTAGGGTCAGGCCACAAAGTGGAGTGGTTAGGTTTAGGGCCATTTTACAGGCCTCAAAGTTGAAGGTAAATTAGGTTTTGTAGCAGGTGGACTGGGGCCGTCAAAGAGGGAGGGACAAAGTGTCTGGACCGGATTAGGATGGCACTGGCAGGGTTAGGTTTATAGGATGAAGCCCACGCGGCCTCCGGCCACGGGGGTCTTCATGTGTCAGGGACCACAAGGTCATCATGTGACAGCCAAGGGTCCCCAAAGTGCACTGGCACGTCCAGCGTTGATCCATAGCTAAGGCCCCCCCTCCCCTTCAGACACCCAGAGTAATGCTGTGTTTACTTTGTGGTTTAAAGTTGAGGACATGATAGGTTGTAAATAACTGAATTTTTGTTTTCCATTTCAGTTTGATTTGTGAGCTGAGGACCAGCAGGTCGTGATCAGCGAGGATTGAGGATGAATCACAACTTCAGAGTCACCAGCTGAGGGGTTCTCTGATGTTCTTCTCCTTCTAGAATAGGTGTGGATGAAGGAAGGGTCTAAATTAAAAAGGTGGCTTTGTGCTTTTCCCCAAAACAAATAAAGATTTTAGTCAACTTGTGAATCTTTTCATCTTTTTTGGAAGAATAACCTCTGGAGGGTTTTAACTGGAGTCATTTATTCTAAAAAAACACTCCAATTGGCCATCATCTTTGCGGCTGTGTGTTTTGTCCAGTGAACCAGGTCTTTTTTTACCTTAAATTCACTAATATTGAGGGCAGGAATGAAGTTTCCTGTTTTTTGAATGTATTTATTCTGGTAGATCAAAGTGGTTATCTCCTTCAAGGGTAGTTGTGGCGAAAAATTAAGCGTTGGTACCCAAATTTGGGCATTTGGACATTTAATTTGCGCTAATCTTAGCGACATTTTAATTTCATTCTTCAAGATTTGCATATTTCTCTGTGACCTGTTCTTGATGCCAACAGAGATAATCAAATGTTTCACTTTAGGCATGCGATTAGCATTTTTAAAGAGTTTATAAACAAGACTCCATTTAGCACCAGGAAAACTCTGTACTTCTAAGTTCAAAGTACCCTCTGTTGGGAGTTTGTTGACATTTGAGTCACCCAGGATGACTAATTTTTTGTCAAATTCAATAATCCCATTTTGTGATTTATTGAATGACTTCTGGTATTTGAGAGAGGAAGTCTTTACCTGGGTCTGCAAAGGAGAGATGTTAGCAGGAAGTGTTGTTTTGGTCACTCCCTGCTGTGAAACTTCTCCTGAGCAGGTAAAGTCATCTGCCGTTGTAGTCAGTGTCTGGGTGGGGGATGGAGCCTCTGACGTCATCTGCTCAGCTGTGTTGGTGTTGCCCGTGGACTTGTGGGCGGAGACCTTCACCCGTTGAGGAAGCTGGATCCCAGTTGGTGGAGGAGCGTTGCTAGGACGTGCGCCCAGCACGTCATAAACAGCTGCTGCTCGTGTAGAAGAAGATGATGATGATGAAGATGACTCGAAGGACTCCATCTTCCTCGCTGTAGAGTTGCAGGTGAGTGGATGTTGTGGTTCCGGTGAAGTGGGGGGGCGTGGCCTTCCGGGTTGGGGTGCGTTGTTTATATTAGCGTGGATGCTAATAGCTGGCTCCCGGTGTTTAAGATGAGTTGGATGGAGACTGGAGGTCGTGGTGCTTGAAGTCACACTGGATGAGGTTAATGCAGGTGATGAATTGATCTGTTCTTGTGACCAGTTTGGTCTTAAAGTGACAGTAACGTCATCTTTCTGTGACTCAATTGTAGCGCTGGGAGAATGCGTCAGTTCCTCGTCTGCTAATAAAAACTCACAGACTTCTGTAATAGTTCGTGAGGAGAATCTCCTTCCTAAATTCTTCCTAGCCCACTTCGTTGCGACCTCAAGAGGAGACCAAAGGTCACCTCTGAGGTCAAGTAGAAGGTTCTTTTCAATTTGCATCTGTTCTCTGTAATGTTCTTTCAGAATGCAAATGGTGTTTACTGACCAATTTCTTGCGTTCTGTAAAATCATGTCCGTTGTTCTGGTGGTGGGCTGAGCTGGTTTAATAAATCTTTCTAAATGACCAGTCAGATGTTTGATTGCAGGAGGAAAATCGTTCTCAGACACGTTGTTGAGGTGGTGTTTAGCTTGTAACAGTTTATACAACGCTCTGACCTTCGTAGTGAACTGCTGGTCATCATGCAGATGTGGAGAACTCACGTGACTTTGACGTGGCCTACCAGGCCCTGCTGAATTCTCTTGGTGGTCAAACAGGTGCCAGGGAGCCCCATGGTGCTGATTTTGTGGCCTTTTGTGCCCAGCTGAGTTTTTGTCTTGTCTGTGGTCGTGAGTTGTCTTTCTGTTCTCCTTGAAGAGGTGGTGGCGGCCATTTTGGTCCCTCTGCGGGAGGCCACGTGTCACGGACGCATGTCTGCTGCTTGTAGATCTGTTTGTAGGAGGGCTGAGGCTGCCTCTCACGTGTCCTCTGGAGTTCTCCGGCTGGTCAAGATGAAGAGGTCTTCTCCTCCTTTTTCTGTGATGGACTGTAGTCCAAGCTGGCTCCAGGCCCTCATCATACATTTTTCAAAAAATGTTGAAAAAAACTACTACTCAAAGTAGCAAAAACAGTACAAAATTGAAGAGACTGTGGCTTAGTTTTTTGCCTTGTTGCATTTTATTAACAAGTACAGCATGGTAAATAAACGTTTCGAATTATCTTATTCTTCATCAGTATTCATGCTGTTTCAAGTGACAGTTAGTGCTTGGTTAGGGTTAGGGTTAGGGTAGGGTTAGGGTTATGGTTAGGGTTAGGTTAGGGTTAGGTTAGGGTTAGGGTTAGGTTTAAGATAGCGGAAAGTCTGCGGCCGCAGGCCGCAGACTTTTCACGTGTCAGAGATCCCGTCCCCAGAGGCAAAGGATCTCCAAATGCACTGGCACATCTAGCTTGAGCAACCACCAGAGTCCCACCTCTCATTCAGCCCATGAGGAATGTTAGTTTTAAGTCTGGTTATCCATATCTTTTCAGCTCTCCGTCTTTGAGCTGTGGACCACGTGAGGTTAGATTCCAGCACTGTGGCTGTGACCGCCTGCCATCCGTGTCCAATAAAATGTTGCACAAGTGGTAAGTGTGTATTTTTGTTCTTGTTTATGTTGTATCTATGTTGGGTAAAACGTTGCAGAATGGTGTTACCTGTTTCACCCACATACTGGATTTTACAAACTTTACAAGTTATTAAGTATACACAATTTTCAGACTTGGGGTTTCCGGTTTTTTCTAATTGGAACACGGTCTTGTCAGACCTGCTCTGTATCCAGTGTACTTGTTTGAAGAACTGGCTTTTATCATTAGTTTTCTTCTGTTTTAAAGGTTTTAACTCTGCGCGCACCAGGAGATCCTTCAGATTTTTGTTCCTTTTGTAGGCTGCAATAATCCTGTAGTTTGGAAGTAAAGAATGATCAGTTTGTAATTTGTTGAAATTTTGTTTTACGTTGCAGATGAGTTGGTTAGCTGAGGACGAGTAGGTGGTGATCAGAGGAATCATGGGGGAAGGATCTCGCGGTTTGGTCTGCAGGAATGAACTCCTACACGCTCTGAGAAATGACCGGGAGTAGCCACGCTCGGAGAGGGCTGCGAACAGAATCCTCACTGCCTCCTCAAAGTCCTTATTTTGGGTGCATATTCTGTGGAATCTGAGGAGTTGTGATTTAATTAGACCCGCATAAGTGTGCTTTGGGTGGAAACTTGTTTTATATAGTAGTGCGTGTGTGTCTGTTGGTTTGAAATAAACCTTAATGTCCAATTTCTTTGTGGTCTTGAATGTGTCACCCTTATAAGTTGTAGTATCCAGAAAATCCACCGCAGTGAGGCTGATGGTGGACTTCAGCTGGATTGAGGGGTTGAAACCATTGAGTTCTTTGAGGAATTCATCAAAGTCAGCCTGTGAGTAGGTCCAAACGCCCCAAATATCATCCAGATATCTAAAATAATGGAGTGGTTTTTTACTGCACGAGTTAAGTGCATCTGTTTCCCACTCAGCCATGAAAATGTTTGCGTAGGCTGGGGCAAATCTTTTCCCCATAGCCGTACCTCTAATTTGAAGAAAGAATTGGTCATCAAATTGGAAATCATTGCGTCTTAAATTGATTTCCAATAGTTGTAGAATTTCTCTATCTGGTCTGTGACTGTCAGGATGTTTGAGGAATGCCTTTTTAATAGCATTGATACCTTGATCAATGTCAATATTTGTATAGAGACTGTCTACATCACAGGTGAATAAAATTGATTCCTCTGGTAGGCTTATGTGTTTAATTTTATCTATGAAATCATAAGTATCTTTCAAATAACTAGTGTGTATTGTAGATAAAGGAAACAAGAAATGGTCAATGAATTCAGCTGTGCCATAGGACTCACTGGAACAGTCTGAAACTATGGGTCTCCCGGGAGGGATCTCATTCGGTTTGGTCCACTTAGAGGGCTCCTTGTGTATTTTGGGTAATAAATAAAATTTTCTAATTCTAGCTTCTGAGGAACCTATGAGATAGTTTTTTTGTTTTGCATTGATAAATTTCTTGGTGTATAAATCCTGGACAATTTTACCAATCATGGGGATGGTTTCTTTGTAAATGGGTTGGTCTAATTTTTGGTAATAGGTATTGTTGAGCAGCTGTCTGTTGGCCTCAAAAACATATTGTTCTCGATCCATAATCACAATAGCACTCCCTTTATCCGCTGGTTTTATGACAATGTTTTTGTTTCCTTTTAACTCCTTAAGGGCCTTGTTTTCTTCTTGGCTTAAATTGGGTTCTGTTTTGTTTATTCTATAGTATTTATCAAAGTACTTGAGATCTTTTTGAATTAAGGTTTTGACCTCTTGAGGAAGTAAATTGTCATGCGGTGTCCAATTGGATTCAGGTGTGAATTTAGAACCAATATTCTGGGGAGCTTCTGTAGTTTTATCTTGGTAATAAACCGCTAATTTAATCCTCCTGTGGTACTTCTGAAGGTCGCATCTCGTCTGAAAAATCCTAGTTTTGTCCTTAGTTGTGCCTCGAGTTGGAATGAAAGTAAGACCTTTACTCAATAGGGAACTTTGTTCTTTACTTAGACTCAAATGTTTTGATAGGTTGTAAACATTTTGATTTATAGATTTACAATTTCTAAGCCCCACTTTGATTGAGTTTTTGGGGCAAACTAGTTTTTTACAGATTTATACCAATGGTCAAACCAATGGCAAAACATTTGAACGGCTGTACCTTTTGTCCAATGAACTTGGTCCTTCTTAACCCTAAAGAGATTGTCCTTGAGAGGAGGAATACAGAAGTCAAGCTTGGCTATGAACCCATTCAGGTGGTTCAACATCACCATTTCTCTCTTTTGTAATTGTTTAGAGAAGTTGATTACAGGTACCCAGACCGTAGCATTAGGACATTTGCTTTTGATCATTTTAAGAGACAGTTTCACTTCATTAAACAGAGAGTTTTTATCTCTCTGTTGTCTGTTGTTGATGCCCACTGAGATAATTAAACATTCCACCTGAGGCATAGGCTCGACCTTTAGGAAGAGGGTGTACAGATGCCTCCACTTTGCACCAGGAAAACTGTGTATTTCAAGATCAGATTGGTCATTTTCACCAAACTTTTTAATGTTAGAGTCCCCCAAGATGACCCATTTTTTGTTTAATTTGTCAATGGACCAGTCCCGTGTTTTATTCAAAGTGCTCTTGTGTAATACACATGAGGATGTTACCTTGGTGTTAGGAGGAACGATGCTGGATGTAGAATTGATTTTAGTGCGTGAAGGAGCAACCTGGTTTGAAAAGACAATTCTTCTCTGCGTGCTGGTTTTCAGTCTACGTTGCAAGGTGAGTTTGTTAGGTGGTTTCACTCGAGTAGTGTGTGGCTGAGGTGAAGAAGGTCCCAAATCAGGTTGATTCAGGTCACCTATGCAGATTATATCCTCTTCGATTGTGGTCTGTGTTTGCATCTGTGGAAGTGTGGGGGGCGGAGCCTCAGGCGTAGTCGGCCCAGCCCCGCTGGTGTTCGTCAACAGGTGGGCGGAGTCTCCCTCTGTTTTTCGCTTCTTTCGTTGAGGAAGTGCAGACCATGACTGCTGCAGATCGTGTGGAGGACCTGCGTGCAGGCCGGCGTCCCCAGTCTCTGATCCAGAGGGGGACCTGGATGGTGGGATTGGATCAGTCACTGTTCCCACAGCAGTGACGGTAGGTCTGTGTTGGGGCGGAGGAGGGGTGGGGGCACGTTGCGTCACTGGCTGGGGTGAGTTGTTTACGTTAGCATTGATGCTAACAATTGACTGTTGTGGTTCCTGACTGTCCAGTGAAGGCCCAGATGCAGCAGGGCTACCAGTGGGTTCAGAAGGAGCCGCTGCCGTAGGTGAATTTTCTAGATTTTGTGTCAGATCGAGTCTTTGTGTGGGCGTTACGTCATCGGTTTGCGACGGCGTTGGGGCCCTGGATGCTCGCGTCGCTTCGTAGTTACGTAGTAGCTCTTTAATTTCTTCTACAGTTCGTAGAGAAAAACGTTTGCCCAAATTTCGTTTCGCCCACTTGGTTGCAGTTATTAAAGGGGTCTCCCAATCCCCACCAACGTTAAAGAGAAATTCTGTCTCATTAGTGATCTGTTCTTCGTAGTGTTGTTTTAAAATACACATGGTATTTTTGGTCCAATTTTTAGCATTCTTGGAGATCAGTTCATTAGTATCTGGGGAGGGGTTAGCAGGTTTTATAACTGTCTCTAGATGATCAGAAATGCGTTGAATAGCAGGAGGGGGGCTATTTTCATCTGACACATGTTTAAAGTGGTGTTTAGCTTTTAGCATTCTGTGCAAAGTTCTGACTTTAAAGAGGAAAAGTTCATCATTAGACGAATTGGGTGTTGACGTGGGCTCTGAATTGTTTTGAGGACTCACGTGACGTGGACGTTGTTGTCTCCCGAAGTGGGTTGGGTCTCTGTTGTTGTCCTGTTGATGATCAAATGTTTGTAGAGTTTCAGTGGGCCAGAGGTTCTGCTGGGGACCCAGATGATGTGAGTCTCGTGGTCTCCTAGTTGGGGTCCGGCCTCTGTTGACGTGGTGTTGATGTTGTTGTCTCCTGTCCTGTCTGTTGTCTTGTTGGTCAGGTGGGTGGAATGTTTCAGCAGGCCAGAAGTCCCTCCGAGGACTCCCGTGGCGTGGACGTCTGGGTGGGGCCGCATCTCCACTGCACCTGCGATCTCGATCCTGAGGTGGGTGGGCCTCAGCAGGCCAGAAGTCCCTCCGAGGACTCCCACGACGTGGACGTCTGGGTGGGGATGAGTCTCCGTTGTCCCTGTAGTCTCGATCCTGAGGTGGGTGGGCCTCAGCAGGCCAGAAGTCCCTCCGAGGACTCCCACGACGTGGACGTCTGGGTGGGGATGAGTCTCCGTTGTCCCTGTAGTCTCGATCCTGAGGTGGGTGGGCCTCAGCAGGCCAGAAGTCCCTCCGAGGACTCTCACGGCGTGGACGTCTGGGTGGGGCTGCATCTCTGTTGTCCCTGTAGTCTCGATCCTGAGGTGGGTGGGCCTCAGCAGGCCAGAAGTCCCTCCGAGGACTCTCACGGCGTGGACGTCTGGGTGGGGCTGCATCTCTGTTGTCCCTGTAGTCTCGATCCTGAGGTGGGTGGGCCTCAGCAGGCCAGAAGTCCCTCCGAGGACTCTCACGGCGTGGACGTCTGGGTGGGGCTGCATCTCTGTTGTCCCTGTAGTCTCGATCCTGAGGTGGGTGGGCCTCAGCAGGCCAGAAGTCCCTCCGAGGACTCTCACGGCGTGGACGTCTGGGCGGGGCTGCATCTCTGCTGTACCTGTGATCTCGACCATGAGATGAGTGGTTAGGGTTAGGGTTAGGGTTAGGGTTAGAGGGTTAGGGTTAGGTTTAGAAAATGAAGCCCACGCGGGCGGTAGGCCGCGGGGGTTAGGGTTAGGGTTAGGTTAGGGTTAGGGTTAGGGTTAGGGTTATGTTAGGGTTAGGGTTAGGGTTAGGGTTAGGTTTCGAAAATGAAGCCCACGCGGCCGGTAGGCCGCGGGGGTCTTCATGTGTCAGGGATCACACGGCCATCATGTGACAGCCAAGGGTCCCCAAGTGCACTGGCACGTCCAGCGTTGACCCATAGCTAAGTCCCCCCTCCCCTTCAGACACCCAGAGTAATGCTGTGTTTATTTTGTAGTTTAAAGTTGAAGTCATCTTTGTTTCTTTTGTTCTTAAGGAGGGTCATAAATTAAAGGGTTAAACTGTTAGAAGTCCCTTATCATTGTTCTTGCTGGCTTTGCCTTTCTCTGGTTCTTAGGGTTCAAAAGTGTGTATCGTCGGACGTTTCGGCTTTTTACTGTGCCTTCTTCAGCAACCACACTTATTAAATTCTGCTTCTTCAGCTTTTCAATCTTAAATTCTGCATTTCAAATGAGCTGTTTCCCCTCTGGTACATCCTGACAAAATGACTTGTGCTCTGTCACTCCTGGTTTATATACAGATTCTAGGCCACGCCCCCGGTAGAGAGGCCATCAGCTTGCACATGGTTTCTACCGGAGTATTCCAAAATAGGTTAGGTTCAGAAAGGTCAAGATTTAGGCGTCATTACCCTAAATTGGGTTATTGAGCTCTTTACCGGAGTGAATCCCGGCAATCAGGCCTTTTATTCATCATCACCTGGTTAAGTTTAGAATGGGCCAAGATTAGGCTTAGGTAAATTAGGTTTTGTAGCCGGTGGACTGGGGCCGTTAGAGAGGAAAGGACAGAGTGTCTGGATCGGATTAGAACGGCACTGGCAGGGTTAGGTTTCGAAAATGAAGCCCACGCGGCCGGTAGGCCGCGGGGGTCTTCATGTGTCAGGGATCACACGGCCATCATGTGACAGCCAAGGGTCCCCAAGTGCACTGGCACGTCCAGCGTTGACCCATAGCTAAGTCCCCCCTCCCCTTCAGACACCCAGAGTAATGCTGTGTTTATTTTGTAGTTTAAAGTTGAAGTCATCTTTGTTTCTTTTGTTCTTAAGGAGGGTCATAAATTAAAGGGTTAAACTGTTAGAAGTCCCTTATCATTGTTCTTGCTGGCTTTGCCTTTCTCTGGTTCTTAGGGTTCAAAAGTGTGTATCGTCGGACGTTTCGGCTTTTTACTGTGCCTTCTTCAGCAACCACACTTATTAAATTCTGCTTCTTCAGCTTTTCAATCTTAAATTCTGCATTTCAAATGAGCTGTTTCCCCTCTGGTACATCCTGACAAAATGACTTGTGCTCTGTCACTCCTGGTTTATATACAGATTCTAGGCCACGCCCCCGGTAGAGAGGCCATCAGCTTGCACATGGTTTCTACCGGAGTATTCCAAAATAGGTTAGGTTCAGAAAGGTCAAGATTTAGGCGTCATTACCCTAAATTGGGTTATTGAGCTCTTTACCGGAGTGAATCCCGGCAATCAGGCCTTTTATTCATCATCACCTGGTTAAGTTTAGAATGGGCCAAGATTAGGCTTAGGTAAATTAGGTTTTGTAGCCGGTGGACTGGGGCCGTTAGAGAGGAAAGGACAGAGTGTCTGGATCGGATTAGAACGGCACTGGCAGGGTTAGGTTTCGAAAATGAAGCCCACGCGGCCGGTAGGCCGCGGGGGTCTTCATGTGTCAGGGATCACACGGCCATCATGTGACAGCCAAGGGTCCCCAAGTGCACTGGCACGTCCAGCGTTGACCCATAGCTAAGTCCCCCCTCCCCTTCAGACACCCAGAGTAATGCTGTGTTTATTTTGTAGTTTAAAGTTGAAGTCATCTTTGTTTCTTTTGTTCTTAAGGAGGGTCATAAATTAAAGGGTTAAACTGTTAGAAGTCCCTTATCATTGTTCTTGCTGGCTTTGCCTTTCTCTGGTTCTTAGGGTTCAAAAGTGTGTATCGTCGGACGTTTCGGCTTTTTACTGTGCCTTCTTCAGCAACCACACTTATTAAATTCTGCTTCTTCAGCTTTTCAATCTTAAATTCTGCATTTCAAATGAGCTGTTTCCCCTCTGGTACATCCTGACAAAATGACTTGTGCTCTGTCACTCCTGGTTTATATACAGATTCTAGGCCACGCCCCCGGTAGAGAGGCCATCAGCTTGCACATGGTTTCTACCGGAGTATTCCAAAATAGGTTAGGTTCAGAAAGGTCAAGATTTAGGCGTCATTACCCTAAATTGGGTTATTGAGCTCTTTACCGGAGTGAATCCCGGCAATCAGGCCTTTTATTCATCATCACCTGGTTAAGTTTAGAATGGGCCAAGATTAGGCTTAGGTAAATTAGGTTTTGTAGCCGGTGGACTGGGGCCGTTAGAGAGGAAAGGACAGAGTGTCTGGATCGGATTAGAACGGCACTGGCAGGGTTAGGTTTCGAAAATGAAGCCCACGCGGCCGGTAGGCCGCGGGGGTCTTCATGTGTCAGGGATCACACGGCCATCATGTGACAGCCAAGGGTCCCCAAGTGCACTGGCACGTCCAGCGTTGACCCATAGCTAAGTCCCCCCTCCCCTTCAGACACCCAGAGTAATGCTGTGTTTATTTTGTAGTTTAAAGTTGAAGTCATCTTTGTTTCTTTTGTTCTTAAGGAGGGTCATAAATTAAAGGGTTAAACTGTTAGAAGTCCCTTATCATTGTTCTTGCTGGCTTTGCCTTTCTCTGGTTCTTAGGGTTCAAAAGTGTGTATCGTCGGACGTTTCGGCTTTTTACTGTGCCTTCTTCAGCAACCACACTTATTAAATTCTGCTTCTTCAGCTTTTCAATCTTAAATTCTGCATTTCAAATGAGCTGTTTCCCCTCTGGTACATCCTGACAAAATGACTTGTGCTCTGTCACTCCTGGTTTATATACAGATTCTAGGCCACGCCCCCGGTAGAGAGGCCATCAGCTTGCACATGGTTTCTACCGGAGTATTCCAAAATAGGTTAGGTTCAGAAAGGTCAAGATTTAGGCGTCATTACCCTAAATTGGGTTATTGAGCTCTTTACCGGAGTGAATCCCGGCAATCAGGCCTTTTATTCATCATCACCTGGTTAAGTTTAGAATGGGCCAAGATTAGGCTTAGGTAAATTAGGTTTTGTAGCCGGTGGACTGGGGCCGTTAGAGAGGAAAGGACAGAGTGTCTGGATCGGATTAGAACGGCACTGGCAGGGTTAGGTTTCGAAAATGAAGCCCACGCGGCCGGTAGGCCGCGGGGGTCTTCATGTGTCAGGGATCACACGGCCATCATGTGACAGCCAAGGGTCCCCAAGTGCACTGGCACGTCCAGCGTTGACCCATAGCTAAGTCCCCCCTCCCCTTCAGACACCCAGAGTAATGCTGTGTTTATTTTGTAGTTTAAAGTTGAAGTCATCTTTGTTTCTTTTGTTCTTAAGGAGGGTCATAAATTAAAGGGTTAAACTGTTAGAAGTCCCTTATCATTGTTCTTGCTGGCTTTGCCTTTCTCTGGTTCTTAGGGTTCAAAAGTGTGTATCGTCGGACGTTTCGGCTTTTTACTGTGCCTTCTTCAGCAACCACACTTATTAAATTCTGCTTCTTCAGCTTTTCAATCTTAAATTCTGCATTTCAAATGAGCTGTTTCCCCTCTGGTACATCCTGACAAAATGACTTGTGCTCTGTCACTCCTGGTTTATATACAGATTCTAGGCCACGCCCCCGGTAGAGAGGCCATCAGCTTGCACATGGTTTCTACCGGAGTATTCCAAAATAGGTTAGGTTCAGAAAGGTCAAGATTTAGGCGTCATTACCCTAAATTGGGTTATTGAGCTCTTTACCGGAGTGAATCCCGGCAATCAGGCCTTTTATTCATCATCACCTGGTTAAGTTTAGAATGGGCCAAGATTAGGCTTAGGTAAATTAGGTTTTGTAGCCGGTGGACTGGGGCCGTTAGAGAGGAAAGGACAGAGTGTCTGGATCGGATTAGAACGGCACTGGCAGGGTTAGGTTTCGAAAATGAAGCCCACGCGGCCGGTAGGCCGCGGGGGTCTTCATGTGTCAGGGATCACACGGCCATCATGTGACAGCCAAGGGTCCCCAAGTGCACTGGCACGTCCAGCGTTGACCCATAGCTAAGTCCCCCCTCCCCTTCAGACACCCAGAGTAATGCTGTGTTTATTTTGTAGTTTAAAGTTGAAGTCATCTTTGTTTCTTTTGTTCTTAAGGAGGGTCATAAATTAAAGGGTTAAACTGTTAGAAGTCCCTTATCATTGTTCTTGCTGGCTTTGCCTTTCTCTGGTTCTTAGGGTTCAAAAGTGTGTATCGTCGGACGTTTCGGCTTTTTACTGTGCCTTCTTCAGCAACCACACTTATTAAATTCTGCTTCTTCAGCTTTTCAATCTTAAATTCTGCATTTCAAATGAGCTGTTTCCCCTCTGGTACATCCTGACAAAATGACTTGTGCTCTGTCACTCCTGGTTTATATACAGATTCTAGGCCACGCCCCCGGTAGAGAGGCCATCAGCTTGCACATGGTTTCTACCGGAGTATTCCAAAATAGGTTAGGTTCAGAAAGGTCAAGATTTAGGCGTCATTACCCTAAATTGGGTTATTGAGCTCTTTACCGGAGTGAATCCCGGCAATCAGGCCTTTTATTCATCATCACCTGGTTAAGTTTAGAATGGGCCAAGATTAGGCTTAGGTAAATTAGGTTTTGTAGCCGGTGGACTGGGGCCGTTAGAGAGGAAAGGACAGAGTGTCTGGATCGGATTAGAACGGCACTGGCAGGGTTAGGTTTCGAAAATGAAGCCCACGCGGCCGGTAGGCCGCGGGGGTCTTCATGTGTCAGGGATCACACGGCCATCATGTGACAGCCAAGGGTCCCCAAGTGCACTGGCACGTCCAGCGTTGACCCATAGCTAAGTCCCCCCTCCCCTTCAGACACCCAGAGTAATGCTGTGTTTATTTTGTAGTTTAAAGTTGAAGTCATCTTTGTTTCTTTTGTTCTTAAGGAGGGTCATAAATTAAAGGGTTAAACTGTTAGAAGTCCCTTATCATTGTTCTTGCTGGCTTTGCCTTTCTCTGGTTCTTAGGGTTCAAAAGTGTGTATCGTCGGACGTTTCGGCTTTTTACTGTGCCTTCTTCAGCAACCACACTTATTAAATTCTGCTTCTTCAGCTTTTCAATCTTAAATTCTGCATTTCAAATGAGCTGTTTCCCCTCTGGTACATCCTGACAAAATGACTTGTGCTCTGTCACTCCTGGTTTATATACAGATTCTAGGCCACGCCCCCGGTAGAGAGGCCATCAGCTTGCACATGGTTTCTACCGGAGTATTCCAAAATAGGTTAGGTTCAGAAAGGTCAAGATTTAGGCGTCATTACCCTAAATTGGGTTATTGAGCTCTTTACCGGAGTGAATCCCGGCAATCAGGCCTTTTATTCATCATCACCTGGTTAAGTTTAGAATGGGCCAAGATTAGGCTTAGGTAAATTAGGTTTTGTAGCCGGTGGACTGGGGCCGTTAGAGAGGAAAGGACAGAGTGTCTGGATCGGATTAGAACGGCACTGGCAGGGTTAGGTTTCGAAAATGAAGCCCACGCGGCCGGTAGGCCGCGGGGGTCTTCATGTGTCAGGGATCACACGGCCATCATGTGACAGCCAAGGGTCCCCAAGTGCACTGGCACGTCCAGCGTTGACCCATAGCTAAGTCCCCCCTCCCCTTCAGACACCCAGAGTAATGCTGTGTTTATTTTGTAGTTTAAAGTTGAAGTCATCTTTGTTTCTTTTGTTCTTAAGGAGGGTCATAAATTAAAGGGTTAAACTGTTAGAAGTCCCTTATCATTGTTCTTGCTGGCTTTGCCTTTCTCTGGTTCTTAGGGTTCAAAAGTGTGTATCGTCGGACGTTTCGGCTTTTTACTGTGCCTTCTTCAGCAACCACACTTATTAAATTCTGCTTCTTCAGCTTTTCAATCTTAAATTCTGCATTTCAAATGAGCTGTTTCCCCTCTGGTACATCCTGACAAAATGACTTGTGCTCTGTCACTCCTGGTTTATATACAGATTCTAGGCCACGCCCCCGGTAGAGAGGCCATCAGCTTGCACATGGTTTCTACCGGAGTATTCCAAAATAGGTTAGGTTCAGAAAGGTCAAGATTTAGGCGTCATTACCCTAAATTGGGTTATTGAGCTCTTTACCGGAGTGAATCCCGGCAATCAGGCCTTTTATTCATCATCACCTGGTTAAGTTTAGAATGGGCCAAGATTAGGCTTAGGTAAATTAGGTTTTGTAGCCGGTGGACTGGGGCCGTTAGAGAGGAAAGGACAGAGTGTCTGGATCGGATTAGAACGGCACTGGCAGGGTTAGGTTTCGAAAATGAAGCCCACGCGGCCGGTAGGCCGCGGGGGTCTTCATGTGTCAGGGATCACACGGCCATCATGTGACAGCCAAGGGTCCCCAAGTGCACTGGCACGTCCAGCGTTGACCCATAGCTAAGTCCCCCCTCCCCTTCAGACACCCAGAGTAATGCTGTGTTTATTTTGTAGTTTAAAGTTGAAGTCATCTTTGTTTCTTTTGTTCTTAAGGAGGGTCATAAATTAAAGGGTTAAACTGTTAGAAGTCCCTTATCATTGTTCTTGCTGGCTTTGCCTTTCTCTGGTTCTTAGGGTTCAAAAGTGTGTATCGTCGGACGTTTCGGCTTTTTACTGTGCCTTCTTCAGCAACCACACTTATTAAATTCTGCTTCTTCAGCTTTTCAATCTTAAATTCTGCATTTCAAATGAGCTGTTTCCCCTCTGGTACATCCTGACAAAATGACTTGTGCTCTGTCACTCCTGGTTTATATACAGATTCTAGGCCACGCCCCCGGTAGAGAGGCCATCAGCTTGCACATGGTTTCTACCGGAGTATTCCAAAATAGGTTAGGTTCAGAAAGGTCAAGATTTAGGCGTCATTACCCTAAATTGGGTTATTGAGCTCTTTACCGGAGTGAATCCCGGCAATCAGGCCTTTTATTCATCATCACCTGGTTAAGTTTAGAATGGGCCAAGATTAGGCTTAGGTAAATTAGGTTTTGTAGCCGGTGGACTGGGGCCGTTAGAGAGGAAAGGACAGAGTGTCTGGATCGGATTAGAACGGCACTGGCAGGGTTAGGTTTCGAAAATGAAGCCCACGCGGCCGGTAGGCCGCGGGGGTCTTCATGTGTCAGGGATCACACGGCCATCATGTGACAGCCAAGGGTCCCCAAGTGCACTGGCACGTCCAGCGTTGACCCATAGCTAAGTCCCCCCTCCCCTTCAGACACCCAGAGTAATGCTGTGTTTATTTTGTAGTTTAAAGTTGAAGTCATCTTTGTTTCTTTTGTTCTTAAGGAGGGTCATAAATTAAAGGGTTAAACTGTTAGAAGTCCCTTATCATTGTTCTTGCTGGCTTTGCCTTTCTCTGGTTCTTAGGGTTCAAAAGTGTGTATCGTCGGACGTTTCGGCTTTTTACTGTGCCTTCTTCAGCAACCACACTTATTAAATTCTGCTTCTTCAGCTTTTCAATCTTAAATTCTGCATTTCAAATGAGCTGTTTCCCCTCTGGTACATCCTGACAAAATGACTTGTGCTCTGTCACTCCTGGTTTATATACAGATTCTAGGCCACGCCCCCGGTAGAGAGGCCATCAGCTTGCACATGGTTTCTACCGGAGTATTCCAAAATAGGTTAGGTTCAGAAAGGTCAAGATTTAGGCGTCATTACCCTAAATTGGGTTATTGAGCTCTTTACCGGAGTGAATCCCGGCAATCAGGCCTTTTATTCATCATCACCTGGTTAAGTTTAGAATGGGCCAAGATTAGGCTTAGGTAAATTAGGTTTTGTAGCCGGTGGACTGGGGCCGTTAGAGAGGAAAGGACAGAGTGTCTGGATCGGATTAGAACGGCACTGGCAGGGTTAGGTTTCGAAAATGAAGCCCACGCGGCCGGTAGGCCGCGGGGGTCTTCATGTGTCAGGGATCACACGGCCATCATGTGACAGCCAAGGGTCCCCAAGTGCACTGGCACGTCCAGCGTTGACCCATAGCTAAGTCCCCCCTCCCCTTCAGACACCCAGAGTAATGCTGTGTTTATTTTGTAGTTTAAAGTTGAAGTCATCTTTGTTTCTTTTGTTCTTAAGGAGGGTCATAAATTAAAGGGTTAAACTGTTAGAAGTCCCTTATCATTGTTCTTGCTGGCTTTGCCTTTCTCTGGTTCTTAGGGTTCAAAAGTGTGTATCGTCGGACGTTTCGGCTTTTTACTGTGCCTTCTTCAGCAACCACACTTATTAAATTCTGCTTCTTCAGCTTTTCAATCTTAAATTCTGCATTTCAAATGAGCTGTTTCCCCTCTGGTACATCCTGACAAAATGACTTGTGCTCTGTCACTCCTGGTTTATATACAGATTCTAGGCCACGCCCCCGGTAGAGAGGCCATCAGCTTGCACATGGTTTCTACCGGAGTATTCCAAAATAGGTTAGGTTCAGAAAGGTCAAGATTTAGGCGTCATTACCCTAAATTGGGTTATTGAGCTCTTTACCGGAGTGAATCCCGGCAATCAGGCCTTTTATTCATCATCACCTGGTTAAGTTTAGAATGGGCCAAGATTAGGCTTAGGTAAATTAGGTTTTGTAGCCGGTGGACTGGGGCCGTTAGAGAGGAAAGGACAGAGTGTCTGGATCGGATTAGAACGGCACTGGCAGGGTTAGGTTTCGAAAATGAAGCCCACGCGGCCGGTAGGCCGCGGGGGTCTTCATGTGTCAGGGATCACACGGCCATCATGTGACAGCCAAGGGTCCCCAAGTGCACTGGCACGTCCAGCGTTGACCCATAGCTAAGTCCCCCCTCCCCTTCAGACACCCAGAGTAATGCTGTGTTTATTTTGTAGTTTAAAGTTGAAGTCATCTTTGTTTCTTTTGTTCTTAAGGAGGGTCATAAATTAAAGGGTTAAACTGTTAGAAGTCCCTTATCATTGTTCTTGCTGGCTTTGCCTTTCTCTGGTTCTTAGGGTTCAAAAGTGTGTATCGTCGGACGTTTCGGCTTTTTACTGTGCCTTCTTCAGCAACCACACTTATTAAATTCTGCTTCTTCAGCTTTTCAATCTTAAATTCTGCATTTCAAATGAGCTGTTTCCCCTCTGGTACATCCTGACAAAATGACTTGTGCTCTGTCACTCCTGGTTTATATACAGATTCTAGGCCACGCCCCCGGTAGAGAGGCCATCAGCTTGCACATGGTTTCTACCGGAGTATTCCAAAATAGGTTAGGTTCAGAAAGGTCAAGATTTAGGCGTCATTACCCTAAATTGGGTTATTGAGCTCTTTACCGGAGTGAATCCCGGCAATCAGGCCTTTTATTCATCATCACCTGGTTAAGTTTAGAATGGGCCAAGATTAGGCTTAGGTAAATTAGGTTTTGTAGCCGGTGGACTGGGGCCGTTAGAGAGGAAAGGACAGAGTGTCTGGATCGGATTAGAACGGCACTGGCAGGGTTAGGTTTCGAAAATGAAGCCCACGCGGCCGGTAGGCCGCGGGGGTCTTCATGTGTCAGGGATCACACGGCCATCATGTGACAGCCAAGGGTCCCCAAGTGCACTGGCACGTCCAGCGTTGACCCATA
>JBBPBX010016884.1:25027-47528 GCA_038048925.1 Garcialebias charrua | reverse complement strand
GATAAAGGTTAGTCAAAAGTAGCAAAATGCTAGCTAAGATTAACAAAACACTAAAAGTACCAAAACAATAGCTGAAAGCCAAAAGTAACAAACATTAGCTCAGAGCTAAAATAAGCAAAACGCTAACATAAACATTAGCTGAGAGCCAAAAGTAGGAAAAGAAAACAAAAATAGAGCCAGTACGCTGAATCAGATTTTTAAGAGTGTCTTTGAAGGAATAGAAGAAATCTCAATGTATTTCTATGAGAAAAATGTTTGGAAATTAAGTGTTTGTAATTTTTGTTACCTTTCAAAATATTAAAACTTAAAGTCATAGCTGGATTGTTCTGAATAAGCTGAACTTTTTGGCATTTGAATGGTTAAAATAGCAGAAAGCCTGCAGACGACAACGAACGGTACGGAAGAAAAGGAGAATAAAGAGAAACAGGCTGATTATAGTGTGAGACTCACGGTGCTCGGGCGAGCTCTGTCCAGGACCTCTCTGACCTCCAGAGACAGGGACACCGGCAGAGAGAAATAATCGATGTCCGGCGACAGAGACATGTTCTCCTCCTTTTGGATTCTCTCGATCTCTCTCCTGTTCATGTCGCAGTGAGGCTTGTACACAGCTGCACGACAGACGTGTTTTTACTGAGAAACAGTTCTCCGTGGTTCACAGATCCACAACAAGTGCTACAGAAAGTCAGTTTTTTACCCTCTATTTTGAGTCTCTCTGCAAATTCTGTGTAAGGTGAAAGGCACTCTGGGAAAACAGAAGCCAGCATCGTAAAAGATGCATCCTTGTAATGGAGAACCTCCATTCCACTGGGAGGAAAAAAAAGAGACTAGAATCAAGAAGCATCCAGAGATATTTGATACAAGCCAAGGCTCTAGTGATTTTAAATGTTCCTCACGTCAGCGCGCTTCGCTTGAAGTCACTTATGCCGATGTCGGGCAGCACTTTCCTCCAGCTGGTCGAGGACAGACAGACAGCCTTGAGGGCAGCCATCGCCTCTTGAAGGCTGTTCTTCACTCTTACAGCCTCTTGGTAGCGTGCCGAGGACACACACCCCAACTCGAACCCTGACAGAGGAAGACAGTTAGATGGGAAATCAGAACAAGATCTTTTTGGGTGGGGTTAAACTACCTTTCAGGGTCAAGCGGAGGTCAGCGTTGTCTGGCCTCAGCAAGGTCCGAAACTCAGCCCGGCTGGTGAACATGCGATACGGCTCCGTGACGCCTCGAGTCACCAGATCATCAATGAGAACTCCGATGTAGCTCTCTGTCCGGGACAGTGCCACTGGAGGCATGGAGAGTGAGCACCGGGCGGCGTTCACCCCCGCCCACAACCCCTGTGCACGCAAAAGCAGGATTCATTCATATTTCATGACTGGAAGATGAAGGCTTGATTCTAGGTAGACAATAAAAACCGTGCTGCCATGTTTCAGTACAGTCACGTAGTGGTTCCCAACCCTGATCCCTGAGGAACACCACCCTGTTTGTTCCCCTGCTCCAACACAGCCGAATTGAATGAAAGGGAGTAATTAAATCACTGACTGAGGTGTGTTGGAGCAGAGAATAAACTAAAACATGCAGGATGGTGTTCCTCAGGGACCAGGGTTGGGAACCACTGCAGGTCCAGTTGTCCAGTTCTGTGAAACCTTCACTTGTACGAATAAACGTTAGTTCTGATTGGACAACAGAGTTAATGGTTAACCTGAGACCAAAGTGGGTTGTTGTAATTAAACAGCTCGAATCTTATGCCGACACCAATTTATAAACTTTTCCACCGCCTCCGGTTTTGCATTGGATTATTTAAATCAGTGTTTCCCAACACGTGTCCTTGAGGAACACCATCCTGCATGTTTTAGTTGTTTCCCTGCTCCAACACACCTGGTTCAGTGAGTTACTTCCTCACGTTCTGTAGAAGTCTGAGTTTTGGGCAGCACAACTGGTAGAGCTGCTGCCTCTCAGCGAGAAGGTTGCCGGTTCAAATCCCAGTCCGGGGCCTTTCTGGGTGGAGTTTGCATGTTCTCCCCGTGCATGCATGGGTTTCCTCCGGGTACTCCGGTTTCCTCCCACAGACCAAAAAACATGCTTGTTAGGCTGATTGGTGACTCTAAATTGACCCTAGGTGTGAGTGTGAGAGTGGATGGTTGTTTGGTGTGAGTGAGACAGGTCCCTCTTGTAAATGAGTCCCCGTGACTCAACGAGGCTAGCCTGTATAAATAAAGGTTGAATGAATGAATGAAAAAAGCCTGTTAATCCCCCCGTTCATTCAAATCATGTGTGTCAAAGCAGGGAAACAGCTAAAACATGTAGGATGGTGTTCCTCAGGGACCAGGGTTGGGAACCACTGATTTACCGGTACATAGAAGTCAATGATTGTTTACATTCAGTACTGTGTTGGTCTGTGGTTTGTTGCCAAATACTGTAGCATTACTTTTACAACACGTATTGCAAAATGGAACATGTTAAAGGGAATAGTCTGGTCATTTTTGAAACCTTGTCTTGTCAACTCGTTATCAATACTGTAGTCTGTTAGCCGTGACGTCGGTCTTAAGAACACAGAGTGTGGAGAAAAGGGGTGAAGTTGTCCAGGCTAGGCTAATGGCTAGCCAAACAAGGGTCTTTCAGGCTGAAAACAACACACCAGTATGAGAACGCACTACAGTACATTAGCTAATGTCACACACTTTTCGTAACGCCGTTTGTTTACATCCATGTTACTACTAGTGATGGACAAATGAAGCTTCAGGAAGCCATGAAGCGTTCGTTCCGACTGGTTCTTAATGTGTTGTTAATGTAATGGAAGTATTTATTTATTTTTAATCAACAAATGACAGTGTTATTTCATTACATGTGGTGCAGCGTCGGTACGTGATTCACCAAAACCTCTGGGATTTCTTGACACGCTCCGAGGCTTCGGCACAGGAAGACCCATCACTAGCAAAAGTAAGAGCGCTGGGCATAAACTGAGTCGCTGGTTCTGAGGCTGCTGAATGCATTCGTATCTAAATGGGCTGATCAGGAGGGTTGATACGTTCAGCAGCCTCGGCTCAATCTGCATGAACACATACTTAAGAACACAGAACACATTCCATCTATGCTACGCGCTCAAACGTTTGTATAGCAACACGGATGCTGTTCGATTGAGAAAAACAGCAGCAAACTATGACAAATGTGTCACGCAAAAGTTTTTAACTTTAGCTTATGTAGCATTCTTTTACACTAGTTTGTTGTTTTAAAAAATAGTTGTTTGATAAACGTGAAAAATGATATAAAAACAGACCACTGTTTGGCTAGCCATTAGCCTAGCCTAGACAAAGATTTATATTGTTTTCTCTGCACTTTGATAACTATTATATATCATATTGGTAACTATTTTACTATTGATAACTTCAAACATGACCATATAAGTGTGTGCGGACAGTAAATATAAAAGATATAAGTGTGTGTGGACAGTAATGATCTGATGAAAAGGTCATAAAGAGTTAGGAGTTTATAAAGTAGCATTTGTTTGAACCACTATGATTATTTTTTTTACATTGGAGATGCTTTAAGATGACAGCAGTCTACTTTGGTCTTGGATTAGCTGTTAGCTCGTTAATCTGGACATAATTAAACTTTATTTCTTCAAGTGTGATCATTCGTAAAGTTGTCTATAACAGGTAAGATATTAATTGCTCACAACTCTTCCACAGAACTTGATTTCAAAGAGCTTGAAGCTGACAATCACACCGATCTGACATTTCACGTCTCTCCAAACCGTATGGCCTCTTAAACCTGGAAGTCCATCTTCCCACTCCAAAGCTCTGATGTGGAAACAACCAACATTCAGCAACTACTTTACCAGAGGTTGCTGGATTCCTGAGCAACTCAGAACCACTGGCAGCAGTCCGGAGCTCTAACTGGGCTGAACGGACCTAGTAAAGTATTTACATGTATGCATGACGGGACTTCCAGATGATGTTTCCAAACCCCACTGTGATTTTGTGAGCCACAGAAAAGCCACTACCTGTGCAGCGGCCTCTTCGTAGCCTGTCGTCCCGTTGATCTGGCCCGCCAGAAATAGACCTTGAGTGTTTTTCACCTGCAGCGAGGGGCTCAGCTGGGTGGGACACACAAAGTCGTACTGGACGCCATAACCTGGACAACGATAGGAGTAGAATTAAAAGTTTTGCGTTCCTCTCGCCTTGTATGCCAGAGTTTTAGATTAAAATCGTCATACGATGAGAAACGATGAAGGTTTAACCGTTTCAACCAAAACACGTTCCTCTGAGTTTCCATCCAATGGGACGGATCAAACAGGATGTACCGGGTGTGTGGATCTCAGCTCGGTGCAGGGGAGGGATTTCTCTGATGAGGCGGAGCTGAACGTCGGGGGGCATGGTCATGGACAGACCTTGTGGGTATAAAAGGTCAGAGGTCACCCCTTCGGGCTCTAGCCACACCTGATGGTTGCGACCTGGAAAACGCAGCACCCTCGATTCAATGGAGGGACAATATCTGTGAAAGAAACACAGTTACTCCTGATAACTCAAAGTGTGTGTGTGTTTGTGTGTGTTGTGTACCTGGGGCCTTTGGTGTCTTGCTGGATGTGGCAGTTGAGATGAAGACTTTCCCTCACAACTTTTTCTACCCCAGGAGTAGTTGAGGTCAAGTGGCAGGGCAGCTGCTCCTCCGGCTACAAGGCGTTCAGAACATCCACAAAGTAAGAATCACTACTGATGGTAGAAAACACCGAGACACAACGACAGTAATAAAACGATACGATGAATTAAACTCCTTGTCGCGCCGCCTTCAGCAGACGACAAAGCTGACCTTGCAGCGTGTTCGGGTGTTCATAAAGCTAAACGGAGTCGGACTGCTGTCAGGAGGGTGAAGTTGAGCCAGGGACAGGTCTACTGAGTCCTTCAAGATCCTTGGGGGGGTCCCAGTCCTCAGCCTGCCGATCTTTAGACCCAGCCTCTCCCTCAGCGTTTGGGACAACCCCACACTCGGAGCGTCTCCAATCCGACCCCCGGGGGACGAAGTCTGGCCCATGAACAAGGAGCCGGACAAGAACGTCCCAGTGGTGAGAACCACAGAGGCTGCTGAGATCAACTGACTGCCATCTGCTGGTGTGAAAACAAAGTGAAGAAGCACAAATGTAAGTACCACATTTTTCTCCGTATAAATCACGTTTTTTGCATAATTTACATGTGCTGCGACTTATAGGCCGAAGTGACGTATTTATGGATCGTTTCACACATTTATGAACCAATTTTTGGCTGAGATGTGACCATTTTCAATCATTCTGACCGAAAATACTGAACACTACCATTTTCAGCCACTGGATGGCACCAGAGTAATAAGGCATGCCGTTGTATCATGTAACAGGTAAAAGTGGCTATACTGTAAAGACAAATTCAAAAAAGTTAAAGACAAAAACAACTGGACTGGGGCCTCATGTACAAAGACTTGCGTGGACTTCTTACTGAAACGTGACGTACGGTCAAATCCAGAAATTGGCGTACGCACAAAAAAATCCAGATGTATCAAACTGTGCGTACGCCGGAATCCACGCACATTGCTTTTGTACATCACAATCAACGTGGAAGTGAGCGCACATGAGAGAGAGTGGCCGACTCCGCCTTTGACACGCCTCCATATAAATATGCAAATTCATTTAAATATGCCCTGCACCAGAGGAATGTCGTCTCTGCTCTATTGGAAATCATGTCGAAACGTGGAAAAAAAGAGGAACTTCACGGACTGTGAACTGGAGACACTTCTGAGTGACGTAGAGGCATGGAAAAAGGTTTTGTTTTTAAAACAAAACCTACATGAAATGAAAGGAAGCAGAAGAAGAAAATAATCTTATCTGCCCCTTCTCAAACTAATTTTATTTTTTCAAACACTCGATTCAAACAACTAATTTTACGTTTGTCTTTTATTGGATAAAAAAAAGGAGTTAATATGCCTGTGGTTAACACATTCTTCTTTTTTTTATCCAATAAAAGAATGTTTGGAAAAAAAAATTAGTTTGAGAAGGGGCAGATAAGATCATTTTCTTCTTCTGCTTCCTTTCATTTCGTGTATCGTTTTATTTCTTGTTGTTTTGTAAATAGTTTTCTTGTGTTTTTTTAATCTGGAATGAATAAAAAAAAAAAAAGAAAAACGTTGTACCATGCGGGAATTGAACCCATGAGGTTTGGGACGGAAGGCGAACACTGTTTCCATTGACCTATCCAGGCATGTTAGTTTAGCTTGGTCAAATTCTCATTTAAATGAACCGCCGCTCATAAAATTCTGGCTACACCCAATAAAGCTAAGACCATTGTTGTCAATGTTGTTGCCACTATTTTGCGCATGCTTTTGTATCCACTCATCTAATTGCGTCCATGTGGATGTAATAATTGTTAATCATGTGTGTTTGGTGTGAACAATAATGATTTTCACATCATGAACAGTTTCTCCGAATCACCTGTAAGTGTCGCCAATGGAACCAAAACTACAGAAATGTGCGTACGCCAGCCCTGGAGTTGCCGTGGGGCTGCGCACATTTCCACGTTCAGTTCTGTTTTGATACATACGGAGTTTTGCGTGGAAAATGGCGTACGCAAGGTTTTTGTGCGTACGCACCATTGATACATGAGGCCCCTGGACTTTATTTATTATAATTTATACTTTATTGTTTTTATCTTGAACTTTTTTGAATTTACCATGTCCTGGCTCACTGAGAATCTTCACCAGCTATTAAAGACACAATCGGCTTGCCATAGTCTCCCCACCTTCGTTCTGCTTGCTGCTTGGAGCAGCCGTCAAATCAGCTTCATTTCACTGCACCGCCCCAGTGAAATGCAGCTGATTTGACCATTAAAGTGCATTTATTAAGTAAAAGTTCAACTGAGACACATCTCTGCTATAATTTCGAGTAAACAAATAATTGTTTTAAGTGCTTTTCTTGTTAAATTTTGAAGAAATGCAGTGTTACCCCTTCCCTTTTTCCTCCGTCTGTGCGCTACCGGGACCACCAAGGTAAAGTTGCATTCAGGCCTAATAAATAAATAAATAAAGTGCTATGTGTTGTCATTGTATGTTCCCAGACAAAGACGAAATTGGTTCTCTGCATTTAACCCACCGCACCTGGGATACACCCAGGTGGAGCAGTGGGCAGCTACGTAAGCGTCCGGGGAGCAATTCGGGATGACATCTTTGTTTTAACGTGTTAAAAAAAAAAAATCTGTATGCCTCTCTTATGTTTGTCTATTGTTGATTGTCCAAGGAAAATCTACTGTTGCTGTTGTCATCATTCTTTGTTTGTAGACAGGTCTCTCTTGTAAATGAGTCTTCGAGGCTCAGTGGGATTAACCTGACTAAATGAAGGTTGAATGAATTGGGTGTCCTGCTCAGAGACACCATGACATGTGCAATGACCGGGGATCGAACCCAGGACCTTCGAGTCCCGAGTCGGTTGCCCTGCCCCTGCACCATCTCTGCCCCACCCGGACCGAGCCCGTAGGTTTTTTTCCCGAGCCCTACCCGGACCCAATGGATTACCAGTACGGTAGTTAGAGGGCCGAACCCCCCCAAAAAACACTTTTTTTTTTAAATTAAGCTTTTACTGCTTTTGTAAGCAAATAAGTTTGACATGATAGTTTAAAAAACATAATGAAAGGAAATTATAAGATTTATGTTTATTAACAAGTCAGGATATTAACATACAAAACGAATAGCCTAAATCTGTAAAGACGGGCTTTTATACAGATGAACAGAAATAGTTTTAGAGCAAAATTATTTGGAAAAATATAGAACAAGGCTATTTTAATTGAACGCGCTGCTCGCTTCGGCTTTTGTAGATGCTGCTACTTCCTTCAGCGCAGATGACAGCAGGTGCAGAGACACACGCGGCCGGTGATCAGCTGATCCATCCATCCATTCATTATCTTTACCCGCTTCTTCATTTTGGGGTTGTGGGGGGGTCGCTGGTCCCCATGTCCAGCAGTCACTGTGTGAGAGGTGGGGTACACACCCTGGACAGGTTGCAAGTCCATTTCAACCGGCGAGTCAGCGAACGAGCGAGACGGGTGACAGGTGTCCATCTGAGCGTGACTTTTTTAAACCTCTTTAAACCGGCCAGCCGGACCAACCTGCCTCCTCCTCTACAAGTACCGTAGATTAACACAATTTTACATTGTGCATTCTTAGTTTTATTTGTGCTATGACTAATAAAACAGCATCAAAGCCCGAGACCGGCCCACACATTAATCACATTATAATGGCCCGGACCGGCCCTAACCCAGGTCGGTCTGGGCTAGAAATGACAGCTCTACATCAAGGCAACAAATACTTTTGAAATATAGTTGATTTGACCATCAAAGTCCTTTGGTGACACGTTATTATTAAACGTTGTTACGGTGACGCGTAACAATCGCGATGCGTCAGCGGTGACGCATAACTGATGGGGCGTATATGGCGAAGCAACATATTTATGGATTTTACCCACTTTATTAGACATACCGTATTTTACGGCGCATAAGTCGCACCTTTTTTGCCTAATTTGCATGCCCTGTGACTTATAGGGCAAAGCGACATATCTATGGATTTTTCCCATATTTTTAGACCAATTTTTGACAGATATGACCGTTTTTCATTTTGGCAAAAAAATGGTGCAGTACCACTTTCGGCCGCTAGGGGCGCAGACAGTACCACTTTCGGCCGCTAGCGTCCACTGACCGTTCCCAGCTCATGTGTCTGAAGGAAGCCTCCTCTGGTCGGACTCACTGTCGCAGCACGGCCTCTTGCTCTAGAGGTCTGAACTACTGTTAGAGCAGTGTTTTACTGTTATCAATGCAAAATAGCTCATGAACCACAAGACAGATTTTGATGAAACTTGCAGAAAGTACTCACTGGATGGACATTTACAAACTATTAGCTGTAGGAAATGTTTGAACTAAAATTCGATTTATTTATAATTTATTTTCGCAGCGCGCGACCGTTTGGAAGACTGTCAAAGCGAAACTATTTAAATCCAGCTGATTTGAACATTACGTTAATTTTTAAAGGGGACCACACATGCAAAATTCACTTTTTAATGTTTTTTTACTAAACTTTGGGTATTTACTTCATAAAAAAACAGTCCTTGTGCCAAAAAAATGCACCCAGTGGTTTATTTACTCTAAGTAGATTTATTTATTTTTGATAAATACACCAGGATTCACACTTCCTGCATTTATTGACGTCACAAGCCGCCAGCCAATCAGATCAAACCTGAGTCCAGCCCCTCACCTAGCAACCCCTGGTTAGGCTCAACCCACTTCTGTATTAAACACATGACTGTTGTTTTTCATGATTTCATCTCATCTTTTGTTTATATGTTCTTAATTTCATGTGTACAGCACTTTGTTGCAGCTGTGTTTTTTTAAATGGCTTTATAAATAAAGTATAATTGTTATTTTTATGTTTTAGTTCAATTTTTAGTGTATTTGCGATCGCTGCCAACGCGCAGCCGGCAAAAATTAAACGAGCGGACCACAGGCGGAAGGACCGGGTTCGACGGGACCCTCTTCCGGCGCGATGGAGCGGAGCTTCAACTGTACAGCCTTGCAGCAGCCTCGCAGCAGGCTCGCAGCAAGAGGACCTTCTCCTTACAGATTAATTTACGGGAGACACTTGGTGAACTTTGTGTTGTCTTCACTGGAACAGCGATAACTCCCAAAATCTCATCGCGTGCAACGAGCGGAGCTGGCGAAAACCGGAAGAGGAACAAGCTAACATTAGCTTCGGATTCGGGTGGTCTAATGCTAAAAGGAGCAGCAAACTGCGGCGCGCTCAGACGGGTTTCGGTAAGTTATCTTAAGCTAACACTAACAGTAAGTCAAATGAGTAATAAAAAAAGAGCTAATTTTAAAGACCGTGTAAAGTGAATTTCAACATTTTCTTCAATAAACATTATAAATGTCGTAATTGTAATCTTGTAAATGAGTAAAAAGTCTCAAAATTGTAGCTCAATTAATTTTGGAGTTATAGATCAAACTGTGTATAAACACATTTCTCTTTCAGGATTTTTTAGGCGTGGTTTAAATGTGACCGCGTTTCGTCACGCGGTCACAAGCCCCACCCCCTGCAGCTCCAGCCGTTATAAATGCGTTCTTCGGTGGAGCCGTTCACTCGCTACCGACCGTCTCCCTCCAGTACTGGCGTGCTGCTGGAGCGACCACATGCCACCTGCACCTCCGCGCACCTCCGCCCCCCCCCCGCGCGCGCGCGCGTGTGTGTGTGGCGATCAGACCCCGCATGCATGTGACCGGGTCGCGCGCGCGCGTGTGTGTGTGAGAGTGAGAGGCGATCACAGACCCCGCATGCATGTGACCGGGTCGCGCGCGCGCGTGTGTGTGTGTGTGAGTGAGTGAGAGGCGATCAGTCGCGCGCGCGCGCGCGTGTGTGTGTGTCGATCAGACCCCGCATGCGATGTGACCGGTTCGGACCGCGAGTCCGCTCATCTTCTAAAATAGCGCTGATTATAACAGCGGAGTTATGTGTCCTCAACTTTAAAAACATAACCAGAGTTGTTAGTGCACTAAAAACAGCGTAACTCTTGGAAAAAGGAGCTGCTGGAAGCCAGAACTCAGATAAAAACAGAGCAGGTGGATCTCTGCTTCCCCCGTATGCCTCCCCACACAGCTCAGCTCTGAAGGGGGCTGGACATGGCGCAGTACAGCGCTGAAATCACGCCCACGTGCGACACGCCCCCAGCGTTCTAGAGCAAGGCAAAATCATGTTTTTTCATGATTTTTGAGACTTAATTTTATAAGGAAATCAATGTTTTTAATCAGTCAGATTTATATGGGTGATTAATAACACATATTTATGCCGTGTGACAAAATAAAAACACAAATTTAATTTCACTTTACACGGTCTTTAAAACAACAACACATTACAGATACTGGCTGTTACAGAGGGCGTGAACAGATCGTTGAAGGGCGTGGACTTCAAGAAACCGGTCGTTCAAAACGAAAGCTAAAAATGGCAGAATTAAAAAGGGTATAATTGATTATCTAATAATTATTTTGTGCATTAAATTGAAGGAATAGGGTCTGGATATCCCACAGAAATACCATAAAAATTTAAAAAATACATCTGAGGTCCCCTTTAAAGGAAAAGTTAAAGGAGCTGTATGTAACTTTTCTAACAATATATTTTTAACATATTTCTTCACTCTGTCACTACCTCCTGACATACTGATTTTAGACAAGTAATCTCTGAAAAAAACTATTGTCCCCTTGCTTCTCTAAAAGCATTTCTAAAAAGCCACAGTGACACGCCGTTAAACAGCCAATAAAACAGAGTTTGTAACCAGCCAATAAAAACAGAGCTTGAATTTGAATTTCAGCAGAGCAAGGGGGAGCAGAGCCATATATGGCTCTGAGGGGGAGGAACCAGAAACGTGTCTCTGTTCAAAATTTTCCTAAGTTCCAGCGTGTTCCAGAAATTACATACTGAACCTTTAAGCTCAGAAACACTTTTACTATAATGTCAGCTAACGCATATATATTTTTAGGGGTTTATTTTGCTAAATTTTAAAGAGATGCAGGTCTGTTCGCTGCGCATGCTCGTTTTGTTGAGACGCCGTAGCGAAACTAATTTTTAAATCCAGCTCATTTCACAATTACATTCATTTATTAAGGAAAAGTTCAGCCAAGACACATCTTTGCTATAATTTTCAGCAAACAAATAATTGTTTTTAAGTGTTAATCTTGTTAAAAGTCCTACCGTGCACGCTCCTGTGGCTGCCATTTGGCTGTCGATCCATTTTGGGCAAAACACCGGGGCACACATTTCCGGCTTGTCAGCGGTGACGCGTTACGTCAGCGGTGACGTAGGTGCGACTTATAGGACGAAGCGACATATTGATGGATTTCTCCAATTTATTGGACATAATTGGACAATGCGACTTATAGGGCGGAAAATACGGTATATGGACTGATGCGACTTATAGGGCGGAGCAACGTTTATGGTGGAAAATACAGTAATGATCCACTGAGCTCTTATTTGTTTTGAAATGTTTAACGACAAACTCAGAATGATTTGAAACGTTCAACTGGTGCCCACCTAAGCGTATCCCAGTGACTCTGTGGTGTCCTGGGTCTTCTGGATTTGGATCTGTGACCAGCAGCTCCTCCACTGAGCCCTCCAGCACCGTCAGCCTGGGAGTCGACAGCAGCTCGGACTGTACAAAGGCAATGACATTTGATCCATGTCGCAAATAATATATATACTGTACAGTATATATATATGTATATATAATTTTTTTTTAAAGTATCAGTGTTTGTGAGACCTGAATGAATTCTCGGTAGCGCTGGCGGTCCAGCTGGGCTCTTGGCCCCCGCACAGCTGGCCCTTTTCTACGATTCAGGATGGAGAAATGAATCCCAGCCCAGTCTCCAGCTCGACCGCACAGCCCATCCAGGGCGTCCACCTCCCTCACAAGATGACCCTTCCCGACCCCGCCCAGAGACGGGTTGCAGGACAGGGCGCCTGTTGATGGAGGAGGAGGAAAGCATTATTAGACCTCCTTATTAGAATCACTCACAACACCACGTTCAGACAGAGAGATTCTCCACACCGACTGTGTGCATCTTCTGCGTGACCAGCAGCGTGTCCGCTCCCACCCTGGCAGCTGCAGCCGCCGCCTCCGTCCCTGCGTGACCCCCGCCCACCACGATGACGTCATAGCGCTGCCTGCTGATGTGGCCGACACGCCTGGAGATCAGCAACAGGAAACTCTGCACAGGTGGGATCTTCTTCGTCAACATGTGAAGACGCACACCTGTCAAATGTACAATGGACCATTAGATATTTTGCTAACAGAGACAATGTTGACTCAAGCCATGCCAAGTTTTTTTTTTTAAAACAACAATCCTGAATGTGTCAGTGTGTGTTGGGGATTATGCTCAGCTACCACACCACAATTTACCTTAATAACAGTAAGAGCAAATTATTTTAGTTCAAGTCCAGTTGGCTGTGGCGGCCATCTTAAAGTGGATTCAGTTGTAGATGTCCAGATTAGGATCAATTTCTGAGTTTCATTAAAATCCATACAGTGGTTCACAAGATTTTTTGCTAACAGAGACTGTTGACACTAATCACCAATGGCAAAGCCTTAAAAACGGCTCTTGTGCTCGGTGTATGTGCTGGGTATGACTCTCAGCTACTACCACACCAAACTGTAGCTCGGTATTTGTAAAATAGGCAGAGTTAGAGAGAAGTGTTTGTGATTTTAAGGTTGCTTAGCTGTGGCGGCCATCTTTTATGGGGTTGAAGACATAGACATTATATAAGATATCTATGGTTGAAGATGTACATCCAGTTCCTTTTCTGAGAGTTTCGTAACAGATATTTTGCTAAACACGGGCGCGCGCAACAGAAACATCAAGGACAAAAAAATGTTCGCGATTAAATCTCAAGAACTTACAGTTACAACTTACAGTTATTTTTGGCAGAAGAGTAATAAAATAACGTGTTTAGTTTCCAGGTTGATGGCAGCAGTACCAGGACTCAGGTAGACTCTGCTACGCAACAAATGTTCTTCGTGGAGGCCGCCATGTTGTCTGTACATTCCGAGCCGTAATGATCGGTGTAAAGGCGCACAAACTTTTGTTTGTGAGCTTTTGCGTCGTTTTGACTCGTGAATGAAACTAAAAATAAACGAGTAATGGTGACACATGTGTAAAAGTAAATTCAATCAAATTAAAGAAGTAACCATAAACATTATTTATTATGTGTATTGTATTGCCACGTGTGCAGCAAAACACGTATACTGTATTCTCATGTATTGATCAAATGTCGAATTATTCCACGTACGCGCGCTCAATGGTGAGTAAAATACGCACGTGCACGCCCCGTCTTTCAGCCGGTGTTGTGCCGAAAAAAGAACCCCCTGTCAAATAGCGCATTAGGCGCATTTCAATGCGCCACTACATTTAACAGTACAAATCGAAATCCAGGTTTGCAATATCCTTTAGGACACAACTATAAAAGTGTTATAATAAATATGATGTCAAATTGAGCTACCAGAATAGTCAGACATTTCATTTTTGACCAAGAAATGTATGTACCCTTACTATCAGGTCTCACAACAGCGCTTCATGGAAAAATACGGAAGAGCATTGCATTCACCAAATAAATTTTGTTTTGACTCATGATCTCATATTTATGAGATAGTATCTCATAATTATAAGATAATATCTCATAATTATGAGATACTATCTCCTCATAATTGTCAGTCAAAGTCAACTTGTCAGAACTGTACAGGACATACACAGGATTGAAATTGTGTTTCTCTCAGTCCCTCGGTGCAACAGTAACCATCTAAACACTAAACACTAAAACATTTAATAAACATAAGCATAAAATAGTAAAAGTGTAACACTGTCCTGAGTTTTTTCATAGTAGTATAAAAGTATGAAAATTTACACCAACACTGAAACACCAAACACCCCTAAAACACCAAACACCCAATGAACATAAGCATAAAATGAAATAATAAAAGTGTAATACTGTCCTGAGTTTTTTCATAGTAGTATAAAAAGTATAAAAAGTATATCTATAAAATAAACTGAAGGTTCTAGCATTGACATTTGCAAAGAGTGGCACAGCAGCATATGAGTTAATGTACACAGTATATGTATGAGGTAGTTGATGTTGGTATAGAGGCAAAGTGGCATATGCAGTAAGGCACATTTGGCATCCTTAGATAAGGCTAGTCAGAGAATACTGTATATGTATCAGCAGTAGTGTAGATATAAAAGTAGTGTAAATGTAAACAGTAGTAATAAATGTAAAACAGTAGTAATAAATGTAAACCGTATTAATAAATGTAAACAGTGAATGTAAACAGTAGTAAGACTATAGGCAGTAATGTAATACAAACATTAGTGCAAATATGAGAAGTAGTGCAAACTGAATGAGCACATGACCGAGAGTTTAGTGAATAACCCGTTTGATGACACAGGGTCCAGTGTTAAAAACTTTGTGTTGAGTGGTAATGTGTGAGAAAGTTTTTTGTGTTAAGGCAGTTCAAATGGGAGGGGAGGCAGAGCAGGCAGAGTGTTTAGCATTCTGACTGCCTGATGAACAGAGCTGTCTCTCAGTCTGCTGGTACGAGCCTGGAGACTCCTCAGTCTCCTCCCTGATGGCAGCAGTCTAAAGCGGCTGTGTAGTGGGTGTGTGGGATCACCTGCCATGCAGAGGGCTTTCCGAGTGAGGCGTTTGCTGTGTAAGTCCTGCAGTGAGGGCAAGGAGGTGCCGACGATCTTCTCAGCTGCTCTCACGATGCGCTGGAGGCTCTTGCGGCAGGATGCAGTGCATGCACCAAACCACACAGTGATGCAGCTGGTCAGGACACTTTCTATGGCACCTCTGTAGAAGGTGCACATGATGGGGGTTGAAGCTCCAGCCCTTTTCAGCTTGCGGAGAAAGTAGAGGCGCTGGTGAGCCTTCTTGGCCAGTGCTGCAGTGTTCCTGCTCCAGGACAGGTCCTTCGAGACGTGCACTCCCAGGAACTTGGTGCTGTCCACTCTCTCCACTGCGGTGCTGTTGATGGTCAGAGGGGCATGTTGTGCATCCCTCTTCCTGAAGTCCACGACAATCTCCTTTGTCTTCTCCACGTTGAGAGTGAGATTGTTGTGTCCGCACCACAAGGCCAAGCGGCTCACCTCGTTCCTGTAGTCCGTCTCATCGTTGTTGCTGATGAGACCTACCACTGTTGTGTCGTCCGCAAACTTGATGAAGTGGTTGGAGCTGTACGATGGTGTGCAGTCGTGTGTTAGCAGGGTGAATAGAAGGGGGCTCAGCACACATCCTTGTGGGGCCCCTGTGTTCAATGTGATGGTGCTAGATGTGTTACTCCCGATCCGTACTGTCTGTGGTCTCCCGGTCAGGAAGTCTAGCAGCCAGTTACACATTGAGGTGTTCAGCCCCAGACTGTCCAGTTTAAGGATGAGCTGTTGGGGGATGATGGTGTTGAATGCCGAGCTGAAGTCGATGAACAGCATTCTAACATAAGAGTCCTTCGTGTCCAGATGTGTGAGAGCTGTGTGGAGGGCAGAGGAGATGGCATCGTCGGTTGAGCGATTAGGTCGGTATGCAAATTGGAAGGGATCCAGGGAGGCAGGGAGGACAGATGTGATGCTTTTCATGACTAGCCGTTCAAAGCACTTCATCAGGATGGGGGTGAGTGCTACTGGGCGATAGTCATTGAGGCATGCGGGCGTTGCCTTCTTTGGGACAGGGATGATGGTGGTGGCTTATAATCATGAGATAATATCTCATAATTATGACATCTTATCTCATAATTATGAGATAATTACAAACTCATGTTCGTGCTGCTGTTTATTCCCACTATATTAGGCTTAGTGTATTACTAGTTGATGTTTTTCTTAGTTAGTTCTCGATGTTATTACTGTTTTTCTCTTTCATTTGTTGTTGGATGTAACTGGGACCTCGTGTACATAATCTCGTTTTCATCTCATGTACCACATGCGGTGCAAATGACAATAAAGACTCTCTGACTCTGACTCTGATAATATCTTATGAGATCCTGATCTCATAATTATGAGATAGTATCTCATATTTATGAGATAATATCTCATAATTATGAAATCTGATGGAATATAATATCTCATAATTATGACATCTTTTCTCATAATTATTAGATAAGATGTCATAATTATGAGATCCTGTTCTCATAATTATGACATACTGTATGTTCTCATAATTATGAGATAAGATGTCATAATTATGAGATAGTATCTCATAATTATGAGATAAGATGTCATAATTATGAGATCCTGTTCTCATAATTATGAGATACTATCTCCTCATAATTGTGAGATAGTATCTCATAATCATGAGATGATATCTCATAATTATGACATATTAGATAATATTAATAGACATATTAGATAATATTAATTAGATAATATTAATTATGTTTATGTTTATTAAATTTGTTCATTTTTTTTACAAAAGAAACAATACAAGACAATCCAATAAATGATAATGTACAAAATAAATCATAATATTAATCAATTAATTATCAATCAATTAATTAATTAATTAATAATAATAATTATGACATCTTATCTCATAATATTGAGATAAGATGTCATAATTATGAGAGATATCATAATTATGACATCTTTTCTCATAATTATGAGATACCATCTCATAATTATGAGATATCTCATTATGAGCATGATCTCTCATGATTATGAGTTCCTGAGTCAATTTTTTATTTATTTTTATTATTCTTATTTTGTGTGAATGCAATGCTCTTCCGCAGAAAAACACGAATCATTTAATTTATCTATCTACTCTCAAATGCCCTTCCCGTGGAGGGGGTGCATTTTTCTACACAACACCGGTTCCAGTCAGCAGCGCGCGCCGCGCGGATTGAGTCAAGTGAACCTACCGAAAGGTGGAGTTGACCGACCGCAGCAGGTTTTCAGTGAGAAACCTGGACATTTCAACCTCCCAAGGCAACTGACTGACAATAACGCCGAGTCCTTTAGTCTTTAACAGAAGAGCCAGCGGCGCCGGAGTTAAGGAAACAAGACAGTGGGGGAGAAAGTAAAACCCGGAGGGAAAAGCGCCCGAAGTGAGCTTCAGGATCACAAGCTACTGCTAACTTAGCCAGTTGTTAAGAGATAATTACACGGAAACTGGTGTTCCTTAATTTGTCGGATTGTTTGGGTTGAAAATTAGGTGGTTTGGGAAAAATTGTTAACTTCTGTGCTATATTTAAATTAATTATCGAAGGGTTTTGCCTCAACACTTAGGCCACAGGCGACAGTAGCCGGTCTTTTTTTGAGGGTACACCGGCTCTGGTGCTACAGCTAAACATAGTTCAGCTTCTTTTTATTTTTTCCGGGAGGTATCAGTTTGAACAAGTTAGATTAAATTTGGTACTTTCTAAGCCTTCGCAATGCTGAAACCCCAGCAGCAACCCGGTTCAGGAGGGAGAAAGGCGTCTAACGGAACATCGGGCCCTGGCGGCATGTCTTCCCCAGTCAGCGGCACCAGGACAACGGGTTCAAGGTAAGCGAGTCGGCGTAGCCTCGATAGGACAGTCCGGGGATTTTCAATGTCTACAAGGCCTACCGGTTGACGCGCTACGCTCGCAGTGGGCGTGACTAGTGGAAATTGGCTTGTGTTTTAGCCAATGACATTATTTTATACTTGATTGACAGTAAGTATGGACCAATAAAAATGCTTAGTTGTTTTGTCAACGCGATAAGGCGGATCTAAATCGGTGAAAACAATGAACAGAAAGCGTTTAGGAGATACAAAGTTGATCTGGCTTGTCAGTGCTAAATTTACGAATATACGTATTTATTGTTAGCAATTTCGCGTTGGCGAGATTCATCAACAAAATGAGGTTATTTTTTAACGTCTTATTTCTTTTTTACCCGCGTGTGTAAGTTTATGACATCGTCTTTGTTTTGTAACCCAGGCTGTGCATGCGTTACAAAGCAACGTCGATATTATTCTTTGTTAAAAGTAGATTTTTTTCCCCATCACATTTGTTCAGAATAATTTTCTTGAATGGTTGCTGTAAAATATGACCGACGTGTAATTTCATTTAAAATATAAAATTATACCAGTTAAAAACAGCACACTTAAATGCAAATTATAATATTTCTCTTAATATTTCTCCCAAACACTTGTCTCATTCTTCCAGAAATCGAACTTCTGCAAAACCCTCTTTCCAGTCATCCCCTGTGAGTATCTAGAACCAAGCATGTTCATCAATAAACACTCAGCTTTAACTTTTATAGAAGTTATGTTTATAAGTTATGTTTGTGACGCAGAGAAACAACCCTGTAAAACCCCACATTTATTGGTAAACCTATGATTTGTTAGTGTTTTCAATTTCAGCACATTTGTTTTTACTTTGGGGGTCAACTGTTTTTCAAATCTAAATTTCTCAACACATCAGGCTTTTTTTTCTTCTTCCATAACTGCATTTGTTTGTTTTTGTGTTCTGTTTCCATGAACCTTTATTTTGATACATGTCTGTGTTTCCCCTGTGTAGGTGTTTGAGGGTGTGTACAACAATGCCAGAATGCTTCATTTCCTTACAGCTGTTGTGGTATGTCATGTGGCTCATTGCTAATATTTTCTCAGATCATCAAGATTACATTAGATGAATTATTTGCATCATGTCCTTTTGACTAATATAAGACTGATCCTATCTACATATTTCCTCCCTTTGTTTGATGTTTATAGGAAATGTAACAATATGTTTCAGGATATTGCAGAATGCAGCTTGTTAAAGTATTTTTAGCATCAACCACTAAAAAAATCAGACTGTAAATCTATAAATAAATAGTGTATAGGGTAGATATTTCACCAATGTAGGTATGGTTTATATTGTGTTACGTTTTAAATTGAAAACAATTATTGTATTATTTGCAAATTAATAATGAAATTAAAATATTTGTCAGGGATCCACTTGTGACATAAGAGTGAAAAATGGCAGTGTGTTTGAAGGCATATTCAAGACTCTCAGTTCTCGGGTAAGAAGCTCATCTTACTCAAACAAATTATCGACATACAGTACAGTAAATTATATTGCACCTAAAAATACTGCCTTGTTTGCCGTGTGTTTCTTTAGTGTGAATTAGCTGTGGATGCTGTACATAAATGCAGCGTGGAAGAGGGATCAACATCGGCTCCACCACGGAAGGAGGACATTACAGACACCATGATCTTCAGCCCATCAGATCTGGTTACAATGATCTGCAGAGACGTCGACCTCAGCTTTGCCACTCGAGGTACAAACTCATGTTAACTAAGCCCAAGCAATGTCTATGTCATAAAAGTGAAATGGAAATTTCCTCAAGTCTTAAATGCGTGATAACTTCAAGTGAAACTATTAGATTGTGCGAAGGCGTAACTGTATTTGAGTCGTGGTAAATGATTTGCCAAATACTGCAAGTTGTGATTTTTCAAACTGCACGGTTTGAGTAATACATAATGTAATATTTATCTGAATGTGTCCAAAGTTTTATAGTGTGTGATGTGCTTTTATAAATATTATGAGTACAGTACTGAGAGTATAATTTAAAGCCGTCTTCTCCTTTTTTTAAATCTGGTTAAAGTAAAGCATCAATCTGAAGAAACGAACATTTTTGATCTATTTATGATTTACAACTTTGTTTGCTTTTAGATTCTTTTACAGACACAGCCATCAGCTCCAGCCGCATCAATGGAGAACATAAAGAGAAGGTTTTACAGAAATGGGAAGGAGACAGCAATGGAGAAAGTTATGATCTTGAAAATGATGCAGTAAGTTGGGTTTTGTTTTAATTACCAGAAGAAGAAAAAAACAGTTACCATACCACTTTATTTATAAAGCACTTTAAACAGTGCACACCAAAGTGCTGTACAGGGACAGACAGACCAAGCACACAGCAACAAACTACATAACGGGTAGTTGGTTAAATAAAAATAAAAAATGTTTTTCACGTACACAAAAACTATTTAGTGCACACCAGATAAGCCTCTTGACTTTGTGCAGCCTTTTCAATAACTTTGAGTAGGAGGCTGGAGTCATTTCCCAACATGAACTCATAGATGATGTGTGCGGTGAAAATGTTGGTGAACGCAGACTGTTTAAACACTGATCACTGACTGAAGTGACTTAGCAGCATCACAGGCATAAAGAGTTATGAAGTCATAATCAGCAGCAGCTGTCAATCAGTTTTTTAGAGCAAGATAACACATTTTCAAGAATCTTATAAAGAATTATTTCACAGTGAATTTTTATTTATTTATCAGCAGTCCCAGCTGAAAGCATGCCGTTCAAAATCTTCACTTTGTTTTTGTATCTACAGACAAGATCATGAACTCTAATCGACATCAAAAGCATCATATTGTGAAAGTTTGAATAAGATGGCGTTAACCCTCTAACTTTATTCATGTTCCTCAGGGGTGAATCAACCACCTTATTTATTTAACTGCTTAAAAATACTGTTTTTAAATTTTTTCCACAAAAGACAGTCACTCTTTTGTTCAGAGCTGTCTCAGCCTGAAATAAAAATGTCTAATTTAAATTATTTTTGAAACATTAATGAGTTTTTAAACAAAAAAACCCTATTAAAATAAAAATATATAAAAACCCTAAACAATATTTTATTGGACAAGTAGTTTTATTATCTCACTAATCTTTTCGTTTTTCTTCACAGGCCAATGGCTGGGATGCCAATGAGATGTTCCGCTACAATGAAGTTAAATATGGTGTCACATCGACGTATGATTCCAGCCTCTCCATGTACACGTATGTTTAGCATAAACACAAACTTTGTCATGTTATATTTGGTGCTGTGTGTGGTGTTTTTTTCTTTTCTTTAAATTTTGTACTACTTAACTCTTTGGATTTGATATACGGTAATCAACATTAGACATTTTATTTTACTTTTTTTTTTTTTAAGTCGCCTAAATGGAAAAACAGCTTAAAGAATCTGTTTAAAGTTTATTAATCCTAATTGTAAGAGTTTCCACATGCACATCAGATTTTTGACTCTTGTTTTATACCATAAAACACTTTTGATCAATAAAATGATAATTATTACTATGCAGGTCTAAATAGGTATGACAGTAAACCCAGCAAACACAGACGTGCCTCAACAATACTAACGGTAAAATGGATAGTTTTTAATGGTTTACGTTCTTTTTATTTCCTCTCTCCACTAAGCGTTCCATTAGAGAGGGGCAACTCGGAGGTCTTTCGGCAGAGGGAGGCACGTGCTGCTCGTCTCGCCAGTGAGATTGAATCAAGCCCACAGTATCGCCGTCGTGCCAGCCTGGAAAATGAGGAAGGCAAAAGTGAGGAGGACAAATACAGCTCTGTGCTGAGGGAGGGCGGCGATCGGGAAAGGGATCATGAGAGTCCCCGGGAACGAGGTCGGGACAGTCCTGGAGCCAGTAGCAGGTGAGACCGGCAGTAGTAGTCACATTTGTCTTTCTGCAGAAGATGTACGGACACGCTGGGGGCGATTCTCAGTCATCCAGGACATGGGAAATTCAAAAAAGTTCAAGACAAAAACAACTGAACTTGGTTTGTAAGGTTTCGCTTCTCATCCGAGGAGTTTTCTTAATTCAAAGAGCAGAGCAGCTGTGTTTACATGGACATAAGTACCGTATTCGTCGGTCTATAACACAATTTTTTTGCTCATTTGAATGTCCTGCGTATTATACACCGAAGCGTATTATTTATGGATTTTTCCCATATTTTTAGACCCATTTTTGGCTCTGATTCGCCGTTTTTCATTTTGGGCAAAAAATGGTGCAGTACCACTTTTGTCTGCTAGGGAGACACTTCCAGACCGTTTCTAGCTCATGTGTCCGAAAAAAGCCTCCTCTGGTCGGACTGACTCTGTCGCTGCCCGCCCCCTGCTCTGGATGTAGCTGCATTTAGCTGTGAGGTTCGCTGTTTTTGTTAGCAAGATACCGTAACTCATAAACCACACCG
>JBBPBX010016884.1:0-10736 GCA_038048925.1 Garcialebias charrua | reverse complement strand
CACAGCATCCCAGTACATTTCAAACCCAGCAGAACCCTCAGACAGAGGCTGGTCCACCCTAATGACAAAACACACCCATACACAAACCAGGGACGTCAGAAGCATTTGTAATGTGGGGGGAGACACACTGTGTGCGTGTGTGCATGTGTGTGTGTGTGTGTGTATGCTGTGTGTGTGTGTGTGTGTGTGCATGCACGCCCCAGTGTGCAAAAAATTGTACACTAGTTTACAAAAAAGCAACATTTCATCTAGATGTCCTTACTTTAGTTCCATTTAAATCATGTTTCTCACTAAGTTTGTGTAAATTCAGCTGTGGGTTTAAAGACATTTGAACTTTAATACTACACTTTAACACACAACCTCAGATCTGCACTATTTGTGTTTATAGAGAAATAAAAAACATCACCACTGGACTTTTTTACTCAACACTACTCATCTAAAGGATGTTTCTAACAAAGCTTGAGGACAATAAGGTGTGGGGTTTTAAAGACATTTCAACTTGAATGCACCTTAACACACAGCGTCTCTTACACCTGCAGCATCTTACAGCCTCACAGTTACTGCTAAACTAAGATGCTACAGACGAAGCACTGCACTTCTCTCAAACATCCTCCTAACATGAATATATGTTTATGATAATAATAATAATCATTTTATTTAATAGCACCTTTCAGGACACGCAAGGACACTTCACAGCAAGAAACATATCACAGAGATTGTGTAAAAACAAACAAATACAGTTCAAACATCAGCAGGAACAAATTGAAATATGAAATAAATAAATAACATAAAATACAAAATAATATAAAATACATTTAGTAAAGTTAATGATGAGCGAGTCTAAAGAGATGTGTTTTCAGAGCAGTCTTGAACAGAGAAAGGGAGGTGGTGTTTCGAAGGTCTGGCGGTAGAGCGTTCCAGAGGTGAGGGGCAGAGCAGGTGAAGGCCCTGCTCCCCATGGTGGAGAGGCGGGCAGAGGGTACATGGAGATGTAGCGAAGAGGAGGATCTGAGAGAGCGTGATGGGATGGAGATTTGTAGGAGGTCAGATAGATAAGGAGGGGCAAGGTTGTGGATAGATTTGAACGTGAGAAGTAGAATTTTGAAGATGATGCGTGATTTAACCGGGAGCCAGTGGAGCTGCTGCAGGACAGGAGTGATGTGGTTATAGTAGGAGGAGCCAGTGGAGCTGCTGCAGGACAGGAGTGATGTCGTTATACAGTAGTAGGAGGTTTGAGTGATGACACGGGCAGCTGAGTTCTGGAACATCTGTAACTTGTGGAGAGATCAACCCCCCGGTCATTTTCCACTGTCACGGCGCGGGTCAGATAGTTCTGGTTCTACCCTGTTTGAGGTCTTTTCCACTAGTAGGCTACTTCGGACCTGCTCTCCCCGAGAATTCTGGCCCTGCTTCTCAAGGGGTCCAAGCGAGCCGATCCATGATGTCAGAAACAACTGTCGGTCACTGATTGGTCGGGGGGAGGAGTCTGTGAAGTATTTCCAAAACAAACCATCCGCCATTTTTCTCTAACGCCTGCCACTAGCGATAACTCAAGGAGTGCATCTTGTATGTATTTTGAAGATATAAAAACTATAATGTCAAAGCTGGGGTCAAATGTAGAAGTGCAGGCGTTGTTGTGCTTGGTGGCTGACGTAAAAAGTCAAAGTGATCTGGATGGAGCGATTGGAGGGTGGTTTGGACAGCCACTGCTCTACTTGAATCATTTGTACAAGATGGTGAGTGTTTTCTAACTTTAAACATATTTTAAGTTACTCATCTCATCGGTTCTGAACATATTTTGAACTAACAAAAGAGGCTGACGCCGTATTAGGACAACATCGGTTCTACGATGCTAAGCTAATTTGCATAAACGCTAACTGTCCTCCGTTCCCGTTTCTCACTGTATTTTATCCAGTGTGAGAGTACCCGTACCATCTGGGTTTACTGAAATCATTACATCCAGAACCTATTTCAACACGTGACAGTTCGTCTCTGAACTCCACATTAAACCCTCCAAGCCTCCTGGCTTCTGCCCTGCTCCATCAGCAGAGTCTACACCTGCTTCATCAGCAGAGTCTACACCTGCTCCATCAGCAGAGTCTACACCTGCTCCATCAGCAGAGTCTACACCTGCTCCATCAGCAGAGTCTACACCTGCTCCATCAGCAGAGTCTACACCTGCTCCATCAGCAGAGTCTACACCTGCTCCATCAGCAGAGTCTACACCTGCTCCATCAGCAGAGTCTACACCTGCTCCATCAGCAGAGTCTACACCTGCTCCATCAACAGAGTCTACACCTGCTCCATCAGCAGAGTCTACACCTGCTCCATCAGCAGAGTCTACACCTGCTCCATCAGCAGAGTCTACACCTGCTCCATCAGCAGAGTCTACACCTGCTCCATCAGCAGAGTCTACACCTGCTCCATCAACAGAGTCTACACCTGCTCCATCAGCAGAGTCTACACCTGCTCCATCAGCAGAGTCTACACCTGCTCCATCAGCAGAGTCTACACCTGCTCCATCAGCAGAGTCTACACCTGCTCCATCAGCAGAGTCTACACCTGCTCCATCAGCAGAGTCTACACCTGCTCCATCAGCAGAGTCTACACCTGCTCCATCAGCAGAGTCTACACCTGCTCCATCAGCAGAGTCTACACCTGCTCCATCAGCAGAGTCTACACCTGCTCCATCAGCAGAGTCTACACCTGCTCCATCAGCAGAGTCTACACCTGCTCCATCAGCAGAGTCTACACCTGCTCCATCAGCAGCAGTCTACACCTGCTCCATCAGCAGAGTCTACACCTGCTCCATCAGCAGAGTCTACACCTGCTCCATCAGCAGAGTCTACACCTGCTCCATCAGCAGAGTCTACACCTGCTCCATCAGCAGAGTCTACACCTGCTCCATCAGTACACCTGCTCCATCAGTCTACATCTACACCTGCTTCATCAGCAGATCTACACCTGCTCATCAGCAGAGTCTACACCTGCTCCATCAGCAGTCTACATCTACACCTGTTTCATCAGCAGAGTCTACACCTGCTCCATCAGCAGTCTACATATACACCTGTTTCATCAGCAGAGTCTACACCTGCTCCATCAGCAGTCTACATCTACACCTGTTTCATCAGCAGAGTTTACACCTGCTCCATCAGCAGAATCTACACCTGCTCCATCAGCATTCTACATCTACACCTGCTTCATCAGCAGAGTCTACACCTGCTTCATCAGCTGAGTCTACACCTGCTCCATCAGCGGAGTCTACACCTGCTCCATCAGCGGAGTCTACACCTGCTCCATCAGCAGTCTACATCTACACCTGCTTCATCAGCAGAGTCTACACCAGCTCCATCAGCAGAGTCTACACCTGCTTCATCAGCAGAGTCTACACCTGCTCCATCAGCAGAGTCTACACCTGCTCCATCAGCAGTCTACATCTACACCTGCTTCATCAATAGAGTCTACACCTGTTTCATCAGCAGAGTTTACACCTGGTCCATCAGCAGAATCTACACCTGCTCCATCAGCAGTCTACATCTACACCTGCTTCATCAGCAGAGTCTACACCTGCTCCATCAGCAGAATCTACACCTGCTCCATCAGCAGTCTACATCTACACCTGCTTCATCAGCTGAGTCTACACCTGCTCCATCAGCAGAGTCTACACCTGCTCCATCAGCAGAGTCTACACCTGCTCCATCAGCAGTCTACATCTACACCTGCTTCATCAGCAGAGTCTACACCTGCTCCATCAGCAGAGTCTACACCTGCTCCATCTACACCTGTTTCATCAGCAGAGTCTACACCTGCTCCATCAGCAGTCTACATCTACACCTGTTTCATCAGCAGAGTCTACACCTGCTCCATCAGCAGTCTACATCTACACCTGTTTCATCAGCAGAGTTTACACCTGCTCCATCAGCAGAATCTACACCTGCTCCATCAGCATTCTACATCTACACCTGCTTCATCAGCAGAGTCTACACCTGCTTCATCAGCTGAGTCTACACCTGCTCCATCAGCGGAGTCTACACCTGCTCCATCAGCAGTCTACATCTACACCTGCTTCATCAGCAGAGTCTACACCAGCTCCATCAGCAGAGTCTACACCTGCTTCATCAGCAGAGTCTACACCTGCTCCATCAGCAGAGTCTACACCTGCTCCATCAGCAGTCTACATCTACACCTGCTTCATCAGCAGAGTCTACACCAGCTCCATCAGCAGAGTCTACACCTGCTTCATCAGCAGAGTCTACACCTGCTCCATCAGCAGAGTCTACACCTGCTCCATCAGCAGTCTACATCTACACCTGCTTCATCAATAGAGTCTACACCTGTTTCATCAGCAGAGTTTACACCTGGTCCATCAGCAGAATCTACACCTGCTCCATCAGCAGTCTACATCTACACCTGCTTCATCAGCAGAGTCTACACCTGCTCCATCAGCAGAATCTACACCTGCTCCATCAGCAGTCTACATCTACACCTGCTTCATCAGCTGAGTCTACACCTGCTCCATCAGCAGAGTCTACACCTGCTCCATCAGCAGAGTCTACACCTGCTCCATCAGCAGTCTACATCTACACCTGCTTCATCAGCAGAATCTACACCTGCTTCATCAGCAGAGTCTACACCTGCTCCATCAGCAGAGTCTACACCTGCTCCATCAGCAGTCTACATCTACACCTGCTTCATCAGCAGAGTCTACACCTGCTCCATCAGCAGAGTCTACACCTGCTCCATCAGCAGAGTCTACACCTGCTCCATCAGCAGAGTCTACACCTGCTCCATCAGCAGAGTCTACACCTGCTCCATCAGCAGAGTCTACACCTGCTCCATCAGCAGAGTCTACACCTGCTCCATCAACAGAGTCTACACCTGCTCCATCAGCAGAGTCTACACCTGCTCCATCAGCAGAGTCTACACCTGCTCCATCAGCAGAGTCTACACCTGCTCCATCAGCAGAGTCTACACCTGCTCCATCAGCAGAGTCTACACCTGCTCCATCAGCAGAGTCTACACCTGCTCCATCAGCAGAGTCTACACCTGCTCCATCAGCAGAGTCTACACCTGCTCCATCAGCAGAGTCTACACCTGCTCCATCAGCAGAGTCTACACCTGCTCCATCAGCAGAGTCTACACCTGCTCCATCAGCAGTCTACATCTACACCTGCTTCATCAATAGAGTCTACACCTGCTCCATCAGCAGTCTACATCTACACCTGTTTCATCAGCAGAGTTTACACCTGCTCCATCAGCAGAATCTACACCTGCTCCATCAGCATTCTACATCTACACCTGCTTCATCAGCAGAGTCTACACCTGCTTCATCAGCTGAGTCTACACCTGCTCCATCAGCGGAGTCTACACCTGCTCCATCAGCAGTCTACATCTACACCTGCTTCATCAGCAGAGTCTACACCAGCTCCATCAGCAGAGTCTACACCTGCTTCATCAGCAGAGTCTACACCTGCTCCATCAGCAGTCTACATCTACACCTGTTTCATCAGCAGAGTCTACACCTGCTCCATCAGCAGTCTACATATACACCTGTTTCATCAGCAGAGTCTACACCTGCTCCATCAGCAGTGTACATCTACACCTGTTTCATCAGCAGAGTTTACACCTGCTCCATCAGCAGAATCTACACCTGCTCCATCAGCATTCTACATCTACACCTGCTTCATCAGCAGAGTCTACACCTGCTTCATCAGCTGAGTCTACACCTGCTCCATCAGCGGAGTCTACACCTGCTCCATCAGCGGAGTCTACACCTGCTCCATCAGCAGTCTACATCTACACCTGCTTCATCAGCAGAGTCTACACCAGCTCCATCAGCAGAGTCTACACCTGCTTCATCAGCAGAGTCTACACCTGCTCCATCAGCAGAGTCTACACCTGCTCCATCAGCAGCATCTACACCTGCTCCATCAGCAGAGTCTACACCTGCTCCATCAGCAGAGTCTACACCTGCTCCATCAGCAGAGTCTACACCTGCTCCATCAGCAGAGTCTACACCTGCTCCATCAGCAGAGTCTACACCTGCTCCATCAGCAGAGTCTACACCTGCTCCATCAGCAGAGTCTACACCTGCTCCATCAGCAGAGTCTACACCTGCTCCATCAGCAGAGTCTACACCTGCTCCATCAGCAGAGTCTACACCTGCTCCATCAGCAGAATCTACACCTGCTCCATCAGCAGAGTCTACACCTGCTCCATCAGCAGATCACCTGCTCCATCAGCTCTACATCTACACCTGCTTCATCAGCAGAGTCTACACCTGCTCCATCAGCAGACAGTCTACACCTGCTCCATCAGCAGAGTCTACACCTGCTCCATCAGCAGAGTCTACACCTGCTCCATCAGCACAGTCTACACCTGCTCCATCAGCAGAGTCTACACCTGCTCCATCAGCAGAGTCTACACCTGCTCCATCAGCACAGTCTACACCTGCTCCATCAGCAGAGTCTACACCTGCTCCATCAGCAGAGTCTACACCTGCTCCATCAGCAGAGTCTACACCTGCTCCATCAGCAGAGTCTACACCTGCTCCATCAGCACAGTCTACACCTGCTCCATCAGCAGAGTCTACACCTGCTCCATCAGCAGAGTCTACACCTGCTCCATCAGCACAGTCTACACCTGCTCCATCAGCAGAGTCTACACCTGCTCCATCAGCAGAGTCTACACCTGCTCCATCAGCACAGTCTACACCTGCTCCATCAGCAGAGTCTACACCTGCTCCATCAGCACAGTCTACACCTGCTCCATCAGCACAGTCTACACCTGCTCCATCAGCAGAGTCTACACCTGCTCCATCAGCACAGTCTACACCTGCTCCATCAGCACAGTCTACACCTGCTCCATCAGCACAGTCTACACCTGCTCCATCAGCACAGTCTACACCTGCTCCATCAGCACAGTCTACACCTGCTCCATCAGCACAGTCTACACCTGCTCCATCAGCACAGTCTACACCTGCTCCATCAGCAGAGTCTACACCTGCTCCATCAGCAGAGTCTACACCTGCTCCATCAGCAGAGTCTACACCTGCTCCATCAGCAGAGTCTACACCTGCTCCATCAGCAGAGTCTACACCTGCTCCATCAGCAGAGTCTACACCTGCTCCATCAGCAGAGTCTACACCTGCTCCATCAGCAGAGTCTACACCTGCTCCATCAGCAGAGTCTACACCTGCTCCATCAGCAGAGTCTACACCTGCTCCATCAGCAGAGTCTACACCTGCTCCATCAGCAGAGTCTACACCTGCTCCATCAGCAGAGTCTACACCTGCTCCATCAGCAGAGTCTACACCTGCTCCATCAGCAGAGTCTACACCTGCTCCATCAGCAGAGTCTACACCTGCTCCATCAGCAGAGTCTACACCTGCTCCATCAGCAGAGTCTACACCTGCTCCATCAGCAGAGTCTACACCTGCTCCATCAGCAGAGTCTACACCTGCTCCATCAGCAGAGTCTACACCTGCTCCATCAGCAGAGTCTACACCTGCTCCATCAGCAGAGTCTACACCTGCTCCATCAGCAGAGTCTACACCTGCTCCATCAGCAGAGTCTACACCTGCTCCATCAGCAGAGTCTACACCTGCTCCATCAGCAGAGTCTACACCTGCTCCATCAGCAGAGTCTACACCTGCTCCATCAGCAGAGTCTACACCTGCTCCATCAGCAGAGTCTACACCTGCTCCATCAGCAGAGTCTACACCTGCTCCATCAGCAGAGTCTACACCTGCTCCATCAGCAGAGTCTACACCTGCTCCATCAGCAGAGTCTACACCTGCTCCATCAGCAGAGTCTACACCTGCTCCATCAGCAGAGTCTACACCTGCTCCATCAGCAGAGTCTACACCTGCTCCATCAGCAGAGTCTACACCTGCTCCATCAGCAGAGTCTACACCTGCTCCATCAGCAGAGTCTACACCTGCTCCATCAGCAGTCTACATCTACACCTGCTTCATCAATAGAGTCTACACCTGCTTCATCAGCAGAGTCTACACCTGCTCCATCAGCAGAGTCTACACTTTCTCCATCAGCACAGTCTACACCTGACAGATCTCTGTCGCAGCCCAGCTGCACCTCACAGAGCAGCACAAAGCTGCAGCTTCTGTGCTTGGTAAGAACAGACACAACATGTTCCACATCACTTTGTGCGAATAAGGACTTGCTTTTATTTTATTTTTAAATTAAAAACATAAAATGTTGAATAAATACTGAATATGAACCATATGTTGAACTTGTGGTGGGATGAAATTATGTACACAGGGTCCCAGTTACAGACAACAATAAAATGTAAAAGAAAAACGGTAATAAGATATTAGATATGAACTAAGAAAAACATAAACTAAAAACAAGAAAGTTCATACTCAATAATCCAGGTATCAAATCTGATAAGTCTCAATCTGGTCATCTGGACAGTTTCTTTTAGTCGAAACGTTTCACCCTCAGTCCAGAGGGCTTCCTCAGTCAGAGTTCCAGCACACTGATCTTCCCCCACCAAGCTGTAAACAACTTATGTGGACCAACCAGTTTGCTGGAGCCAAGATGGTTTCTGGGGGCCGTCCTGTCCCTCGTCGACTCCTCCCAGGCAGGCAGCCACAGCCAAAGTGGTTCAAAACAAGAAAGTTCATACTCAATAATCCTCTTTCTTGTTTTGAACCACTTTGGCTGTGGCTGCCTGCCTGGGAGGAGTCGACGAGGGACAGGACGGCCTCCAGAAACCATCTTGGCTCCAGCAAACTGGTTGGTCCACATAAGTTGTTTACAGCTTGGTGGGGGAAGATCAGTGTGCTGGAACTCTGACTGAGGAAGCCCTCTGGACTGAGGGTGAAACGTTTCAACTAAAAGAAACTGTCCAGATGACCAGATTGAGACTTATCAGATAAACTAAAAACATCTACTAATAATACGCTAATAGCATTAAACAATAAAAACAATATGTCAAACAGCAACATGAACTTGAGTTTTTTTGCAGCCTTATGAATCTCTAACAAGGATAATCACTGTGAAAAATCACGTCATGTTGCTGCTGATCTGTTTCATGTTGCTGCTGATCTGTTTCATGTTGCTGCTGATCTGTTTTATGCTGCTGTTGATCTGGGTAATTCAGACGACTCTAATGTTAGTGCTTTTGTTAATGCAATGTGTAGTCTGACTTTGTTTCCCTTGATATCTAATCCGACTAGAATAACAACTCATAGTACAACAACAATCGACAATATCTTCACGAACTTGACTGATGAAACTAATATACCGGTAAGTGATATTTTAAAAACTGATCTCAGTGACCACTTGCCAGTTTTTACGATTTGTAAAATGAAAAATAATATCAGAAATCCGATTACAAGACTAAAATATAACATAAACACGACCAAAAGAGCAATAGGTAGTTTCAAAAAAGATTTAAAAAAACAAAATTGGAATGGTGTGTATGTGGATGACGTAAACAAATCATATGATGAGTTTATGACTATCTTGGTTACCTTGTACAAAAAAAATGTGTGCAGAAAAATTCCATGCAAAAACGCAATATTGATCAACCATGGATGCAGTGGTGGGCAACGCTAATCCAAAAATTAGTTCCGCTATTTCTAAAGCACTAATTAATTTATTTAGGTCCGCAATTTCAAAAGCACTAATGTCTTATGAAAATTAGGGGAAGCTAATTCTAATCCGCTAATTAAATTCAACAATTGGTAGCAGCAAGTTATGCAATATTTGCACTACACTGCCAACTAGCGGTGCATGAACTGTTATACAGTAAGTTGTTTGAGTTTCAGAGTATTTAGTTTGGTTCTCTTCAACAGGTTTGACAAGGACAAAATGTACCCATTCCAAAGTCTGTTAGCTAAACTGCAGACATATTTGGCTGTTTTTTTTCTTCTTTTGTTACTTTTAGTACCACTAGATCGCATGTGTCAAACTCAAGGCCCGTGGGCCAAATCCGGCCTACCATAACCGTTTCTGTGGCTCTCTACACCCTAGAACTTCAAGATAACAGTTGTAAGCATGTTGTTCTCAGGTGATGGGTCCCCATCCCTACACTCCCTGGTCTCTCTGTTAATTGTCTTGCTTATCTCCTCCATTTTGTTGTCCAGGTGTTTGTGATTGTCATGCTGTGTGTTCATGTACCTGTATATAAAGTCAGGGATTTTTTAATTGATAAAGCTCTGTATATGTTGTATAACACAATCATTGTTCCACATTTAATCTATTGTATTGAGGTTTGGGGAAAAGCGTGCAAAACAATTACAAAGCCTGTTTTTATTTTACAAAAGAGAGCTGTAAGAGTAATCACCAGAAAACATTTCAGTCACCCATCAAACACCTTGTTTCTTCAGCTAAATTTATTGAAATTCCAGGAATTGGTAGAATATAGTATTTTATCAGTTATGTATAGGGCTCATAATAACACATTACCTTTAAATATCCAAAGAAATTTAGACAAAGTTATTACAATCTTAAAGGGACAGATATTCATCAAACCACAATTCAGAACCAGCTTAAAGGGACGGTCTACCTCAATTCAGGGAGTTGGATTGTGGAATGTTCTGGAGAGTGATGTTAAAAATGCAAAATCAATTCATTCATTCATTCATTCAACCTTTATTTATACAGGCTAGCCTCGTTGAGTCACGGGGACTCATTTACAAGAGGGACCTGTCTCACTCACACCTAGGGTCAATTTAGAGTCACCAATCAGCCTAACATGCATGTTTTTTG
>JBBPBX010016883.1:23236-47529 GCA_038048925.1 Garcialebias charrua | reverse complement strand
GGGTTACTGAGCGTGACTAAGTTTGCCTGTCTAGATGTGCGCCGCATGTTTCAGCATTTTGGGAAGTTAAATTGTAGCGTTTGAGTTGTTTTTAAGAGTCTATGAAGTTGTGGTCTGCTGTGCAAGCTAACGTTAAGAAGACGTGTGTCTACATGTTTGTTTATGAGCTGTGATTGGATGAAACGAGTACTGTGTGCTGTCAATCACTCATGTAGCGAACGCTGATTCGCTGTTGTGTGCTGTCAATCACTCTTGTGGCGAACGCTGATTCGCTGTTGTGAGCTGTCAATCACGTCGCACGCCGTTGCGACCAGCCCACTTTGTCGTCATTTCCGGTACTTCATTGGTCGAAGGTTAGAAAACTACATTTACCATGGTTGCTTGGGAAAAGGACTACAAGCACTGTGATTGATTGGTTGACGTCACGTATCTGTGTAGCGAGCTCCGCCTCGCTCAGCACAGCAGAGCTGGTGACGCGCTGCGTCGACCCGCCTATTTGTGTCGTCATTTCCTGGTGCACTTTGAGTGACGAACAGTCACGTTCACAAAAAACATCATAAAAAGTCAGCATTTTATGGTGAGTTACCAGCTTTTAATTTTGTTCTGTACACAAACAATAGCTCCTGTTTATTTTAAATAAAATATTTAGAATAACAGAGGTACGGACAAACATTTTTGCTTATTTTAAATACAAAGAATTTAAAATAACAAACAAAAGTACAGTTTTCACTCCAGATAACTAAAAAATTTTTCCTTTCTCTTCCTTTCTCTGACACATCATCTTCCACAGTCGTCCTGTGCACATTTAAACTTTCCTGTTTATTTCAAATAGTGAAAAGTTTAGAATAACGAATACAGAACATCTTTTATTTTGATTTTCACTGAAAATCCAGATAAAAGATGGCAGGCACAGAGGGTGAGACCCCTGACACCTCTGATACAGGGCAGCCTGTGCCACCTCAAGGCCACGACCCGACCAAAGCAGATTGGATCGAATGTGCCTTATTTTCACTCACAGGGCCCATCACAAACTACCATGAAGAGACACAGTTGATGGAGGAAGCAGATGTGGACAGTGCATTAAAAACTGTAACAGCTGGAACCACAACGGCTGAAAAGAAAGCAGACAGAGATAAACGTTTGGCTAAATTAAGCCTTCTGTTAAAGGCCAAGCTAGACTTTGAAACTGCTGTACGCCGGGCTGTCTCTACATCATGTTTAACAGCACAAATGGAGGTTGCCGCTTTACAGCAGGAGGTAAAGAGTTTAACACAGTCGAGTATTGGCAGCGCTGAACAAACGCGTAGTCTCTACGAAGAATGCAGAGTGTTAAAAAGGGATTTTGACCAATCACAAGATGATTTGGAAAAATGTGTGGTGGAGAAGGATACGTATTACCATCAATACAAGTCGCTTCAGGCGGATTGTGGGGAGGCACGAGACGCGCTGGAAAAATGCACGGACACCCTGGAATCATTATCACTACGGTACACAAGGCTGCAAGAAGATTATAGAAAATCACAAGAACAGCACATGATGTTACAACGTGAAAATGATGGGTTAAAAGTCCAACTGAATAGTTGTAAAATAGAGCGTGCATCAGCAATGAACAAACTCTTTGAAGAAGAGAGAAAATGTTTGGGTCTCATGAGTAAACACCTTGAGAACTCACCGCCTCCGCTGCCTCCTCCCATACCTGATGACCTACTCCCTCCTCCACCGCCCCCGCCCATGCCAGATGCACTACTCCCTCCAACACCACCGCGCCGTCCCTTAGGGCCTCTAAAACCGACAATCCCACCGGATGCGCCGGTGGGTGGATCTGATAATAACCCACAAATACCTCTATCAATGGCTGAACTACGGAATATGGCGAAAAGCATTCAAACCTTCGCCCCTGGCCCAATGGGCTCACACGAAACCAAGATCTATCTCGAGGACCTTGATTTCCAGCTTCAACGCTTCCCAGAAGCTACAGATGATGATAGAATCTGTCTGTTAAGGTTAACATCGGACAGGACGGTGCATGCTTTTATGAAGCGTCAACGAGAAGCAGTGATGAAAGACTACAGTCTTCTCTGTGCTGCGCTGATAAAGGAGTTTTCTCCTTGCACGGGGCCCGATGGCATCATAACAGCAGCTAACATCAAGCAAGGTAGGAATGAACACCCAAGGTCATATTATGACCGAATATTCCGTGCCTATTTCGGGGACAGATGCGAACCTGAAATGGAGGAGGAGGTAGGGTTTAAGTATATTTTCAGCCAAAACCTCTGCCCTGACATAAGAGAGAAAGTACATGTCAGCGCAAACTATAAACGGAGGTCCATCGAAGACATAAGAGAGTGCGCGATAGATGTTTTTACAGGTCGCACACCAAACAAAACACCCTTTGAAGTGTGTCCTGGTGAAAAGGTCAAATACCAAACGCTAGACCTTGAAGGAGCAAGAGCGCCAGCTCACTCTTTTAAGGAAGCCGAGAATAAGCAAAATTTCCAACCTGACAGACCGCAAAATGAAGGTGTCCGCTGGAACAAAGACCAAAAGGGGTCCAGAGACCCTAAGTGGTACAGGCCGCATCAAGAGGAAGAGCCCCATCAAAAAAGGAGGGCTTTCCAAAAGAAAAAGAAATATGGGTCCCAAGGAGACTCATATGAAAGAGGGTGGTCCCAGAGAGGACCCCCGAGCAATGCGCCAGCTCCTGCACCTCAAACTGAACAGTCTGGGGCGAGGAAAAACCCACAGAAGTTCCAGAAAAAAGGCCCTAAACCTCTGTCTTCAGAAGAGATGGAGAACATACGTCGGTTGTTAGAAAGTTTGAAAAAAACAAACAAGGAAAACAAACCTGGTGTGATGTGTAGCACTATCATTGATAGTGACTCAGAACACACTAATAACAGCAATGCCACGATTGCTGACAGTCGCCAAGATACTGATGGTCAGGATGCTGACAATCAGGGTATAGACAGTCAACAAGACGTTGACTGTAACCATGACTTCATTGTTACAGAGTCCGAGAGCCCCTCATCGGAAAAAGGGGGGGTAAGCTCACTCACCAAAGACAATGACTCGTCACAGCCCGATCACTTAGACCCATGTGTGACTGCACTACCAGTACAGGTGAATGAAATTCACACAGACAGTGGTAGACGTAACAAACGTCGAAAAAAACCTGATAGGTTCCTGTGTAACATTATCAGGAAGGGGCCCGCTAAGAAGGCTTACCTGTCAATCACTTTAGAAGGGGTCCTCACAGAAGAGGCCCTCCTGGATGGTGGGGCTGACATAACCATTATGTCTCCCACACTGTTGAAGGAGCTAAGGATAGCCGCTAGCGGGGTTGACAGGGAAATACCCCTCAAAGAATGTGCTGTAGTACTACAGGGACTCTCAGAGACGAGTACAACCCTTACAGCTATAGCCATGGTTCATATGCAGATTGGTGAAATGACGCTATACCACCCGGTACACGTGTCCACCGTTGACTCATTCCCATTTTTGGTTGGCCAAGACTTTATAAACCGCTTCGACGCGATTATAGATTATGGTGATCAAACAATGTGGACCAGAGTGAGCCAACCACTGCCAATCGATATGCCTACACAAGGTGACACTGACTGTCTAACAGCAGGTACCGCGGAAGGCACAAAGGGGTCCTCCAACGAGAGCACAATCCCGGTAAGTGAACCTTCAGCAACAGGTGAGGCAGAAAAGGCCCAACAAGAGAGCCTCCTCTGCGAGCTGAAACAGTCAGCACTCACTGAACACTACCTACCGCAGGTAGTCAAAGGTGTTGAGATCCAAGGATCCCACACCGATGATGCTGTTTTGTCTCCTTGGACGGAGAAATCAGCGATCAGCCAAGCTTTCTATGGAACCTTGGTTAAAAAACAGTTGGGTCTAGAAATGAACAAAAAGGCTTTCCGCTTTTCGTTGGACCCCATCGATAAACAGGTAATGACCGCAAAAGGGATCATTGACCTGAAACTGATCTGGAACCAACGAGTACTGGATCACCCGTTCCTCGTGGTCCCGAACTTACCACATGCAACCTACATAGGCTCCGACATTTTGGTAAGGTTAGGTGTCCGAGTGGACATCAACAACAATGTACTGTGGTCACTAAACACAGCCACAAAGGACTCTCCTGTGCTAACAACAGAGAACCTTAAGGCTGGACAGACCATTCCAGAGGTCTGTCAGATTGCTAACAGCCATAACACTGCGGTACCACCTCAGGTTATGAACGAGCCGGTGATGTGTCACATCATGAAAGGACAAGCTATTAGCACAAAACTGGCATACTTTCAACCATCTCCTATGTTTTTCAACTTAGGACTGTCCATGGAGGCCACATTCCAAGTGACCCTCGACTGCAGAACCACGACTGTTGCTGTGTGCAACACAAGCACAGAAGAGGTACTGATCCCAAAAAACACACAGCTAGGATGGTTGATCTCTACTGATTTTCATGATTTTGAGCTAAGCATTCCATTTCTGGGAGGACTCCCAGAGAACTTGATCCCATATCAACACACGGGGCAAGTCTTGTTCACGAAACCAACACAGGCCATAGCTCTTTTCTCCCCCACTGATTCCGACCATGACACTGTCCGCCGGTTCGGTTTCAACAAAGGAGTCAGTCTATGCCCCCAAACTTACAGTGCACTACCTGTTGACAGGTTTTACGACACTGAAGGGGACTCGCTGGAGCTCCCCAAAGAACAAGAACCCCTCTCAGTTGCTTCACAGATTGACCAGGTGGTCGCCCAAGCCGACGCCCTGAAAACTGATGAAGAAAGGGACAAACTTCGCAAAGTTCTTCTAAAATATGAGAAATCATTCTCAACTGACTCGATGGATTGTGGGTTGACCACGCTCCATACAGAGTTAGTTTCTAGTGTATCAGTGATAAACGCTCGAACCGCGTACTTCTCAGAGACAAATCTATGTTGTTAGACAGTTCAGATGGCATTAAAGAATGTTTAAACTCTCAGTGAAACTCAGTTTGTTCTGTCAGCGTGTGTGTGTGTGAACTGCGTCTGATTGTCACTCAATGTGCATCAGGAAATGACGACAAGAATGGGCGGGCCAACGCAGCGTGCGTAGCGCGTCACCAGCTTCTTACGTGAGCGAGGCGGAGCTCGCTACAACATACGTGACGTCAACAAATCAATCACAGCATATGTAGTTCAATCTCCAAGCATTAATGGCGAATGTAGTTTCTCACCTTCGACCAATGTAGCGCCGGAAATGACGACAAAGTGGGCTGGTCGCAACGGCGTGCGACGTGATTGACAGCTCACAACAGCGAATCAGCGTTCGCTACAAGAGTGATTGACAGCTCCCAGTACTAGTTTCATCCAATCACAGCTCATAAACAAACATGTAAAACACGTTGCTTAACGTTAGCTTGCACAACAGACCACAACTTTATAGACTCTTAAAACAACTCAAACGCTACAAAATAACTTTCCAAAATTCTGAAACATGCGGCGAACACACCTAGACAGGCCAACTTAGTTACGCTCAGTAACACAGCACTGCAGCTGTTGAACAAACACGGACTCTCTCGGAGCCGCGTTCAAGGTCGGTTCCGTCCACTTTAAGGGAGCAGAACTCGGGTTTCAGAACCACAATCCGACACCGTTCTAACAGTTATATGCTTCTTTGACCAGCTCTAAAATGTAAAATACCACAACAGCAATCTTGTAGATGTTAAATTAGCTTTCAGGCTTTTGACTCGGCGGTCAAACAAAGCTTTGTGCCGGAGTCTGTGCGCGTACTGGGCCGAACGGAACCAGAACACCCCCACAGACCACGGGCTGACAGAACTTCACCTAAAAGCTCCCACAGCGTGTCAAGGAGTTGAACAATAACAATCTCTCAGCTTCAAATGATAAAAACATGCAGAATCTGCCTGCTTTGAACACTTCCAGCCAAAATCATTATCCTCAAGAGTTTAAAACTTGGATCCTCTTATGCAAACATGACGTTACAGTTCATGACTGAGACCACAGATATCAATAAACTTTCAGAACCGTTTACGGGCCACCAGATGTAAGAATTAATGAGGAGGTCAATATTAATACTGACCTCTTTATCCTTAATTAATCTACTTATTCAGATTGAATAGTAAATTCACGGATTCTGTTCTTTTTCAGTTTACCCAATATTTCTGTGATCTTTATGATGGATAAATACACAAAGCCATTAAGTGACAAAGACGTTAACTTAGTTTGATATGTCAAAGAGACACTATCATTTATTTAAAATAAATCAACTAAATTAACACCATTACACTTGATTGACATGATTTCACTTTCTTTCAATTCAAATACGTCAGCACACTTAAATTTAACACAACAGACATAAATATTAGATGTTAAGCATATTTAGTCTGTGGGCTCTTTAACTTAAAAAATATAGTTTCCAGCTTAGGTTGAGAGGGAAAAGAAATAGGAAAGATTTATGGAGGAAGAAAAGTTAAGAGTTTTAGGGAGTTATCTTGATGTGTTTAACCAGAAACATGGCAGTTCTCCGGCCGATTAAAGCTACACGTTGGTACCCTTGGCAAAGCATTTGACGACTTGTTACCTCGTGAAGATGGTCAGTCTCCCTCGGTCCAGTTTGGTCAGTTCGTTTACCATTCTCAGCGTCTCCAGACGTGCGCCTTGACTCGAACCGAAGTAACGGCAGCTCCTGGTGCTGTTGTTCAAGATAAGACGTTCCTTAAAGGAATGTCAATAAAAGAGAGCTTTTCAGCTGTTGAAGATGGCTTATAACTTGGCATGTTATAAGTCTTTAACTGAATGACGTGTCCTTAGCGTGTGACTAGACGATCATCAGTTCTTTGGAGAAGACCATGGTTTGAGGCTTACTCCAGCAGACTTCTAAGAGAAAGTAAGATGTGAAGGTTTTAACTGAGACGTGACCCAGAAAATGTGTTCTTTCTGATTGGCCGAATGGCATCATAAGTTGATGTGAGGATGACATCAACATGTTGAAAGGGGGTCAAAAGATTAGTTTGTCAGAAAGATAAAGTGTTAGTTTCAGATGTCAGCATTTTATGATAAAACTGATTCCTTTGCTTTAACACTTTAACAAAATACTGTTGGTTTGATTAAAACAACGTCATTAAGCATCACATATGGGACCTATTAATGATAATAGCTTGATTATTAAATAGGACAAAAACAAAAGTCTTTGGGTGTCTAGATTGTCCTGAGCTCAAGCTAAAATGAATGAGATAAAGTGTTCCTTTTATCTTCACATGCAAGTTCGAGAGGAGAGGAGAAATCCTCCATGTACAACATTTTGAATTAAGCAGAGTATTTGATTTATCTGACATTAAAATGTACTGATGCTCTTACAAATAAAATTATTCTTTTGATCACATCAGCCTAAAATCAAAGATAGAAATAGTCTCTTATTGGTGACTATGTTATCAGATTATAGCTAAATGAATAATTTTGTAGTAAATGTCTTGCTTTACTGAGAGGTCAGTAAAGGTCATCACTGGACAGTTCAAAAACCTTAATTTGACCCTGGGTAGGTCCACTACAGCTGTGATCAGTCTTATATCGGGGACACTAAACAGCCACTGGCCAAAAGGATGGCCCAGCACAGAAGATCAACATGGACTCTGCGGTCTACACTCATCTCCAGGCCAGCGGTCACTCTTTCAGGGATGAAGATGTTCACATCCTTGATAGAGAGGAACAATGGTTTGAGAGAGGAGTAAAGGAGGCCATCTTTGTGAAAAGAAACCGTCCATCATTAAACAGGGGTGGAGGCCTCCGGGTTCAACTGTCCCCCTCTTACAATGCTGTTATTGCTAGTATCACTCAGCCCTCTGTGAATAGCAAACAACCATCAGGGTGCTAACGATCCATCGTTAGGCTGATGGTCCTCCTTGATCATGTGAGCAGCTGGTTTCGGCTGTCATCAGCCAACTGGTTGATCCACTGTGAGAGGGTGCTATTTATAAGACTGAGCTGAATACAGCAGCTCAGACTGAGGAAGTCTTTCGGACGAAAGATGAAACTTTTCTACAATTTTTTTGCTTTGTTTTGTTTTGTTTTATGAATGTCCAGAGGACCAGACTTAGCTTTTTTAGATAGTTAAAATGTTGCAACATCTCTTCATATCTGAACCAGGAGGTGATGACCAGATATAATTTATGTTAGTTTCACATCAGCAGCATCAGAGAACATCTTCTCTGTGGGACTTCCTGTTCTGTAGCTGCACACATCTCACATATTTCCTGCTCCACTTCTACCTGCTGTGATATTCAGAGGAGCTTCTACCTGAACTTGAAGTGAATTTTTATTTATCTCCAGTTAGATGAATAGAACCTGATTCATTCATTCATTCAACCTTTATTTATACAGGCTAGCCTCGTTGAGTCACGGGGACTCATTTACAAGAGGGACCTGTCTCACTCACACCAAACAACCATCCACTCTCACACTCACACCTAGGGTCAATTTAGAGTCACCAATCAGCCTAACAAGCATGTTTTTTGGTCTGTGGGAGGAAACCGGAGTACCCGGAGGAAACCCACGCATGCACGGGGAGAACATGCAAACTCCACCCAGAAAGGCCCCGGACCGGGATTTGAACCGGCAACCTTCTCGCTGAGAGGCAGCAGCTCTACCAGTTGTGCCACCGTGCTGCCCTGATCAACATAAAACACTTAAATACCTGATCCTCAGAGCCTGAACCAGTTTATAAAGTCCTTCTAGAAGTATCTCATGATTCACGCAGGCTCAGAAGCTGCTCGGAGGTGGTACACCACAAATGTTCTTCTTCTTCTTGTGATTTTCATTGGCGGTTGGCAGACTAACGTAAGGTGCATTACCGCCACCTACTGAGCTGGAGTGTGGACAGGAGATAAACAGAATATCCATCCATCCATCCATTGTCTTCCGCTTATCCGGGCTCGGGTCGCGGGGGTAGCAGCCTAAGTAAGGAGGCCCAGACTTCCCTCTCCCCAGCCACTTGGAGCAGCTCCTCTGGGGGAATCCCAAGGCGTTCCCAGGCCAGCCGAGAAACATAGTCCCTCCAGCGTGTCCTGGGTCTTCCTCTGGGTCTCCTCCCGGTGGGACATGCCCGGAACACCTCACCAGGGAGGCGTCCAGGAGGCATCCTAACCAGATGCCCGAGCCACCTCAACTGGCTCCTCTCGATGTGGAGAAGCAGCGGCTCTACTCCGAGTCCCTCCCGGATGACTGAGCTTCTCACCCTATCTCTAAGGGAGAGTCCAGACACCCTGCGGAGAAAACTCATTTCAGCCGCTTGTATCCGAGATCTCTTTCTTTCGGTCACAACCCAAAGCTCATGACCATAGATGAGGGTGGGAACAGAGTAAAAAAAAAAAAAAACACTAATCCCGTTCAATGAATTTAATAGTACAACCAAGTTTCTCCTATTAGGTTTGTAACACACAAGAAAATAAGAATTTGGCCCTTAACAGTAAAACATTAACATTGAAATAGGGACAAGCCTACGAACCACCTTCTGACTGAGATGGTGTCACTCCTTTACCCATCATACCCTCAACAGCTTCCCAACCAAGATCTTTAATGTCCAGATATTTTTCAGCAGCCTTCACTATAATTTTTATCTTTTCAGTCTTTCTAACCATCTGAGCTGAACAATTAATCACTTCTACCATGAATAACACAAAATTCTTTTTGTTCACTATCATTGAATCATTTGGTAGTTTAGTGCAACCATCACAAGTCAGTTGGTGATACAGTTGGTTTTGGTCTCAGTGGTAGATTTGGGATTCTTTTTGCAGCTTCAGCGTAAGTAATCCCTTGAACTAGTTTCACTTTTTGGATTTCCTCTGCTCTTTTACTAACCGCACATCCACGATAAGCAGCTGTGTGTTCTCCCCCACAGTTACAACATTTAACCTTTGCTTCACCTCCACATTTCCCATACTCATGTTCACCTGCATTTTACTTCCACATCGCTGTTTCCCTTTACATATTGCTGCTTCATGTTCAAATTTTTGACATTTAAAACATCTTAAAGGAGGAGGAATGTACTGCTTAACATCATAACACATGTACCCTATGAAGACTTTACTGGGCAAGTTGTCCACGTCAAACGTAATCAAGACTGACAGGCTGTCACATCTTTCTCCATTCCTTGTTGTTTTCAATTTCTTTCACGTTTGCTCCTCGTACATTGTCTTGAATTTCTTCTACAGAGATTTTTAAAGAGACACCACTTATGACTCCTCTGCTAATGTTGTCATTTTCAACCGGACGGCACTCAACTTTCTGTCCATCTATCTTGTTGAGCTTAATGGCTTTATTCAGCTGCATACTGTCTCTGCAGTGAACAAACAATGCTCCACTTCGCAAAACTTTGGCACTACGGACTTCACCTGTCAGGTTGTACATTGCTGTGCACAGTCGTATCGGATTCCATTCAGCAAAAGACTCTCCCTCTCAAATTAGTTTGAAAATAACTTTATGGTCATCCTTTCGTTTCATCGCTACAATTCGACTGTCAGTTTCTGAATTTGAATCACCTGCAGCTGACTTCTGCTTTTTCCTCTTCTTCCTGCTAGCTATTTTACTTCAATCCCCTTCATTTCCACTACAAGCCTCTTCCATTCTAGTCATCAAAACCATCTGCTACCTCCTGTCCAGTCACAGCCAACCGCCCTGCCAGATTGCTGACTCATCTCCACCGTCCTTCCAAGTCGCTGACTCATCTTGGCTCCCTCCCGAGAACCAGAACCCGATCCTCGTCCCGAAGGCGACCGACTCCGGCTCCGACCCATCACATCCGCCACATCTCGCCCTCACCACTCAATCGCTCACACAAGTTGCTCACAGGTGTCTCTCATTAACTCAACCACAACCCTCCTGGTGGTGTTTCCTCTGCAGCAGCTGATAGCACTGATCAATCAGCTCCAAGCAGCTCCAGCTGCTCTGAGTTTGGTTTAAAAAGCAGCTCCTGCAGCTTGGAGTCACTGCCAGCAGCTCTGAGCTCTGTGTTGGTGCTGTCTGTCAGCTTCACCTGCTGCAGGATGAGGTGAGGAAGCTCCAGTCTCCATCAGTGGTTCTGCATGTCCTAACGTTAGATGATCAGTGTTTACCTTCTGCTCTGAACTGTGTTGCTAACCTGATGGGCTGAATGTCTCTGCAGGGGGTTCTGGATTTCTTTCCTGCTGCTTGGAAGCACCACCTGCTATCCTCCTCAACCAGGTGAGTCTGAACAGGAAGTGATGGGAGCAGTTTGAAGCTGGACCTGGTGCTGACTGCAGGTGTTTCTCCTCAGGCAGTGGAGGTGGACGGCCCTGGTGGTCCATTTCATCTTCTGGATATGACCCCTACAAGACCAGTGATGAGAATCCTGCATGACTGTTCAGAGGTTCTGGCAGCTACAGCATCTATCCAGGACAATACTACAGCGGCACCAACACTGTCAGGGGTGACGGTGTCTCTTACGTGATCCAACAGCAGAGTGGCCCTCAGGACCATCATCATGGGGCTCCAGGCAGCAGTGGCCCTTACCAGTCCACAGAGGAGAGCTGGAGCTCCTCCTCTGATACCAGCAGTGAGGACGAGCCCGTCTTCTCTCCCGTAGAGGACCAGGACGAGGTGTACGCTTTAAAGTCTCGCTCACGCTACAACCGTAAGCGCCTGTCGTTCAATCAGTTCCGCTACACCCCAACAGAACCGCGATTCTCCAGAGAGCCAGTGTTCCACCACGGACAAAGACATCAACCCCACCACGCAGTCAAAGGAGACTACTGATGTTCACTCAGTCTGTGTGGTCTCTGCTGGGTCTTGTCTCTGTCCCTCAGACCTCCATGATCCACATGTGGTTCTGATTTTAAACGGAGCATGATGAAAATAATAAAAACTGTTTTATAAAGTTCGTCTTCTTGGTATTGTTTGTGGGACAGACGCAGCTGATCCTGACACAAGTCCTAAAATTAGATAATTGAACTCCGTTAAACAAAAGAGACAGATGTAGTGATACAACCCGGTGTCTGAAACTCTTAGTGGTACACTTTTCTTGAGGCCCTCAAGGAGACGAGTGGACACTATGTTATTACATTTATTTTGAACCAAAAGACACAAATCAATCAGAAGAGACTTCCATTTTAATTTGTGCCAATTCAGAATTAATTAACAGAATAACTCTTGTCATTATATGATCATGGTTTATGCTTTACCAATGCTGGTCACTTCTTCATATGATGAATCAAAGAACTGGCAAAGTTGAAAATATGTAAGTTGTACTTTCCATATTTAGTTTTAGAAATGTTAACACATGAATCAAAACGTTTAATCAAGTTATCTGTATAACTGGCAACTGGTTTCTGTCTGTTCTAAACACAATCTTCCTCTCCTTTCATGAAGTAACCTTCATATTTTCAGCTCTCTGACCTGAGCAAAGTCACTCCTTAATTTTGGTGAACAGCCAATGAACAGAGTGGATTTAACTGGGTCAACCTCCCTTTTTAAGGTTCCACTTCCTATCTGAGCTTTGAGTCTGCTGGAGTAAGTCAAACTATGTTCTTCTCAAAAGAGCTGAATGAACGTCTGTCTAATCGCCAATGACACGTCTTCATGGCACTGCTGGCTATGAGTCCACTGGAAAGCTCCATTTGAATGAATTTTCCTCCTAGGAAAGTTTTATTCTGAAAAATCAAACCAGGAAATGCCGTTACTACGGTCCGAGATGAAGCATACGCCTGGAGACGCCGAAAACGGTAAATGGACTGACCAACTGGACCAAGGGAGATTGACCGTCTTCACGAGGCAACAAAGTCGTCAGATGCTTTGCCAAGTTGTACCGACGTGTAGCTGAGATCGGCCGGAAAGCTGCCATGCTTCCTGGTTAAAAACACACCACTCCCTCCATCTTTCATCCTCCATCTTCCTAACTTTCTCCTTAAACTTTATTTCTCAAGCCAGTTAACTAAACTTTTAAGTTAATGTGCCTGCAGAATAAGTAATATAAAACTTATAACTTGTTCTGTTGTACCTAGCAGTTGGCACTATGAGTTGTAATTCTTGTTGGCTTTGATATCAATGGATACATATTTAAACTGTACATTGAGTTTATAAATGTGCTTATGTTATTTGAATCTGTTTTATTTTCCATGTCAATGTTAAAGTCTCCACACAATTTTTTTTTTTAATTAAAACTCTTCTCCATTAGCTCCAAGATTTTATCCGTGAATATTTCTATATTTGCTCCTGGTGATCTATATACACAACTTATTATTATGTTTTTATCGTTTTTGTTTATTATTTCTATTGTTATCATTTCCATAATATTATCAACTATTATTGACATTTCACTATTTAATTTACATTTTATTTCATTATTGACAAATAGAGCGACTCCACCACCTCTTTTATTATTTCTGTTCATATGATATAATTCATACCCCTCGATGTGAATATTACTTGTGTTATCATCATTGAGCCATGTCTCTGACAGCGCTATTATCGTAAAAGTTCTATTTAACTGTTTTAAGTAATCTGTTATTTTGGATATGTTTGCATTTATACTTCTGCTATTAAAGTGAATAATAGAGAGAACTCCATTTGATATATTGATGTCATTAAACTGCTCTTCATTATAATATTCGCTATCTTTTATTACAGGAAAAAAATTTGCATCAATCACATTTTCAACATTATATATTTTAGGTTCTGAGTCTTCGTATGTTGTCATGTTCTAATGTATTTGTTCATTTCACTGTATATTTTATCCATTTTGAGTGTGAGTTGTTTCATTGATTTGTAATTTTTCATCTCCTGAGTTCATCCAGATCCGTCAGCTCTTTTATCATTTTAGGCTGAGACCCTTCCTTTGTTTTGATAAAGATGTATCCATTTCTTGTCCATGTTGATGCTATTTTGTTTTGTTTTTTTAACAACCTTGCTTCCTTTGCAATTTTTCCATTTTTTTTGGTTAGATGTTCATTTATGTAAACTTTTGATCCCTGCAGATTTCTTTTTTTATGCATAACATAGTTTTTTGTATTCCTGCTAATGAACTTGACGACTACTGACGGTTTGAATCTTGGTGAATTACTGGGCAGGGTGTGACAGAACGAAATGTCCCCATAGTCTATGTCAATGTTCATGTCCCGTAAGAAAGTAACTACATGTTCCTCCAGAGTCTCTTGTTCTTCCTGAGATTCATACTCATTTGGGTCACTGTTATTAGGAGCTCTTTTATGTGTCCGACACTTACTAACATCATGTCCTGAGATCACCATGTTGTCTTGCTTTGTGTATTGTTCTAAATCCTCTATTTTTCGTTCTAGTTCAGCAATTTTATTGTCTTTGCTAATTATCAGTTCTTTCAGTTCTCTTATTTCTTTAACCAGACCGGCCTGGGAATCCATTTTTGCTGTTAAATTTTCTATTTGTTCACTCATAAAGTTGAGTGATTCTTTAAAGTCTTGCATATCTGAGTTGTTTTCCTCCGAGTCTGGTGACTTTTGTCCTCTATTTCTCATATTTACAGAGTCTGGTGATTTTTGTCCTTTATTTCTCATACTTACAGAGTTTGTGATCTAGTGGTAGCAGGTCTTTGGTTTGTTCGCTGAACCACGTGCTGTTGTGTTGTTGTGGTGTGTTGGTAACAAAAAAACCAGAGCAACTCTTACGAATGAACTGGCAGAGTAAAATTCTACAACTTAAGCGGAATATTGATTTCTGGAAAACTCTCCCGCTATCCATGGCGGGCAGGATCAACGCCATTAAAATGGTGGTGTTACCACGATTTCTTCATTTATTTCAGTCGGTCCCAAGATTTATAGGAACATCCTACTTCAAACAATTAGACTCTATTTTATTATACCATTTATTTGGAGCTATAAAAATGTCAGAATCTCCAAAATACATTTATGTAAACCAGGAACGGAGGGTGGATTCTCCCTACCAGATTTCAAGCAATATTACTGGGCTTGCCATTTAAGGCTGAGTTAGACTCGCGCTTTGGTCCGTAGGCTGGAGCGCGCGCGCAGCGCGTGCACTGTGCCGTGCGGCGAAATGTGTTTACAGTGTCGCCTCTGTGTTTATGGTTGACGCACGGCGGCGCATGGCAAAGTGCTGTTCTTTTACGGACCAGCAGGAGGCAGTACCCTCTAAAACCTGTTCATATGTTGCAAGAAAGGTGTAGAAGAAGAAATCTACCGTAGAAGAAGAACTGTTTGAAATCACACAACAAAAACAAATAGCTTTCCGCTCGCGTGCTGAACTGTTGCATGGAGTCAGCGGAGGAGAAAGCGATCATGTGACTTTTGGCGAAAAAACAAAAGAAAAGTCCGACTCCAGATCAGGAATGAAGGAGAATTTAATACATTTTGTGTCACAAAACATTCCTCCATGCGTCGCGACTCCGTCTCCACGACCACAGCGGCGCAAACAGCTGCAGGCTCCGGCGTGAAGAGGGTGAAGGCTGTCGGTGGGGACCTGTCAATCAAATCGTAGCGCCCACCGCGCGCGCATAGGCTTGCGGAGTTTCAAAAATTCAGAGGTGCACGACACGCGCTAATCCCACGCGCGGGGCCAACGCGCAGGGGCGGGGACTGTGAAATTGCGTCACTTTTGGAGCGCGCACCCTCGCACGCTGTGCGACACGTCGAGTATGAATCTAGCTTTATCTATCCTAGCCTGGTGGAGGAAGGGCCCACTCTCACCTGATAAGTCCTGTCCAGCCTGGTTATCTTTAGAACGTCTGCATTGTTGTAAGTCATCTCTGACAGCCCTCCTCAATAGTCCTGTTAAAGTCAACAAAACACTCTATACTAATAATTTTGTCATTGGCAATACTATCAGAATATGGAAACAGATACAAAAATGTATAAAAGCTCCAGTGATTTATTTTGACACTCCTATCTGTGAAAATCACTCCTTTGCACCTGGTTTAAGCGACGCCGACTTCCGGATATGGAAAATGAGAGGCGTTGATGTGATATGTGACCTATATATTAGTGGAACTTTTGCATCTTTTGCACAGTTATGCTCTGAATATAATCTTCCCCCTTCAAGTTTTTTCCGCTATTTGCAGGTTCGGGATTATGTTAGGAAAAATGTAGCCGATTTTGGGAATTTAAAGAAACATGAAATTCTGGAGGAAATAATTAAATTTGAGCCTACCAACCAAGGGGCAGTGTCATATTTTTATAAGATTTTTAATAACAAATCCCTGGACACAACCAGGATAAAAAAAGCATGGGAGGAAGAGCTAGGACAGCAGCTATCTGACGAAGTATGGGAGGAGTGTTTGAGAAGTATATCCAACTGTTCAGTCAATGCCAGACATAACCTCATACAGTTCAAAACAATACATAGACTTCATTATTCGAGAGAGAAACTAAGCACCTTTTTACAAGCGTGTCTCCAATTTGTAATCGCTGTCAGGCTGCTACTGGTAACTTGACACACTCCTTCTGGTCATTTTCGACAGCTTTTGGGAAACAATGGGACCCATAACCACTTATTGTCATCATTGGGGCCTCCAGTGCTTTGCAACCAGCCACTAAAAATGAGAAAATGGCTGTTCTGTTTGTCCACGCGATAAACAGAACAGCCATTTTCTCATTTTTAGTGGCTGGTTGCCGGGGGCAGTTCCCTTGGATTGGCAGACTGGGGTAGTGGTTCCCCTATTCAAAAAGGGGGACCGTAGGGTGTGTTCCAACTATAGGGGGATCACACTCTTAAGCCTCCCTGGTAAGGTCTATTCAGGGGTTCTGGAGAGGAGGGTCCGTCGGATAGTCGAACCTCGGATTCAGGAGGAGCAGTGTGGTTTTCGTCCTGGTCGTGGAACACTGGACCAGCTCTACACCCTCAACAGGGTCCTGGAGGGTGCGTGGGAGTTTGCCCAACCAGTTTACATGTGCTTTGTGGACTTGGAGAAGGCATTCGACCGCGTCCCTCGGGGGGTTCTGTGGGGGGTACTCCGGGAGTATGGGGTACCAGGCCCTTTGATAAGGGCTGTTAGGTCCCTGTACGACCGGTGTCAGAGCTTGGTCCGCATTGCCGGCAGTAAGTCAGGCTCGTTTCCGGTGAGAGTTGGACTCCGCCAAGGTTGCCCTTTGTCACCGATTCTGTTCATAACTTTTATGGACAGAATTTCTAGGCGCAGCCAAGGTGTTGAGAGGATCCGTTTTGGTGACCTTAGAATCGCTTCTCTGTTTTTTGCAGATGATGTGGTCCTACTGGCTTCATCAGTTCGTGATTTACAACTTTCACTGGAGCGGTTTGCAGCCGAGTGTGATGCGGCCGGGATGAGGATCAGTTCCTCCAAATCCGAGGCCATGGTCTTGAGCCGGAAAAGGGTAGCATGCCCTCTCCGGGTCGGGGAGGAGGTCCTGCCCCAAGTGGAGGAGTTTAAGTATCTCGGGATCTTGTTCACGAATGAGGGAAAACTGGAGCGTGAGATCGATAGGCGGATAGGTGCAGCGTCCGCAGTGAAGCGGGCGCTGTACCGGTCTGTCGTGGTGAAGAGAGAGCTGAGTCAAAAGGCAAAGCTCTCAATTTACCGATCGATCTACGTTCCCACCCTCATCTATGGTCATGAGCTTTGGGTTATGACCGAAAGAACAAGATCTCGGATACAAGCGGCTGAAATGAGTTTTCTCCGCAGGGTGTCTGGACTCTCCCTTAGAGATAGGGTGAGAAGCTCAGTCATCCGGGAGGGACTCGGAGTAGAGCCGCTGCTTCTCCACATCGAGAGGAGCCAGTTGAGGTGGCTCGGGCATCTGGTTAGGATGCCTCCTGGACGCCTCCCTGGTGAGGTGTTCCGGGCATGTCCCACCGGGAGGAGACCCAGAGGAAGACCCAGGACACGCTGGAGGGACTATGTTTCTCGGCTGGCCTGGGAACGCCTTGGGATTCCCCCGGAGGAGCTGCTCCAAGTGGCTGGGGAGAGGGAAGTCTGGGCCTCCCTACTTAGGCTGCTACCCCCGCGACCCGACCCCGGATAAGCGGAAGAAGATGGATGGATGGATGGATGGCTGTTCTGTTTGGTACGGTGATTACAAAAATGTTGATTTTGAGATTTTAGAAAAAAGACTGTGTGCCTACATTTGATATGTGGTTGGGGGAACTGGCAAATACTTTACATCTGGAAAGACTGAGATACTGCAATGCAGATAACATCAGTGTGTTTGAGAAAATATGGGACCCAGTACTAAAATTCCTGCAATGAAAGACTGTTACTGGCGGGCCTGCCTTTGTTTTGCAAGTTTTGTAATTCTCATTATTTTTATTTTTTTACTCTTTTGCTCTTTTGTCTAGATCAATTTATGAAGTATTCATCTTAATGTCCTGACTGTGGAAGTGTTTACTGATGTGCCGAGCTGGTATAGGTGGGGGTGTGGTGAGAATTTGATTTGTTTTGTTAATGGAAAATTGTTTATTTGGAAAATTCAATAAATTCTTACCAAAAAAAAGTTCATATTTGGTTTAAACATACTAAATTATCATTACACTTGGATAAAACCAGTTATATGATATTTAGTAGTTTAGTAGTGCTGATGTCATAATTGGACCCAACTAGAACCATACCTAGTACCCCAGCGAAGCAGGTCCCAAAAATTGGGCGGGTTCCACCTCTATAGGCCCTGTGGCTACACAACACAACTACTGTAGTTATGAACTAGTCATGTAGGAGCCTGAAAGGGCCCAAACAGGCCCTGTGAATATGGGGCAAAGGTTGTTGAAGGTCTTCTTCAGACAACCGGGACAAAAAGTAGTTGTCTACTGGGTTCTTATTTGGTCGCGTCATACTGTCAGGTATCTACTCAGGATCCAGGACTGAACCCAATTGCAGACAAGACTCAAGGATGCAAGAGGTACAAAAATAGATATATTTAATGATTATAAAGAAAAGAGCTGACGTGGCAGCAAACTCATACTAGGAGACTAGAACACGACAGGAACACAACAAGGGGAGACCCAACGATGATGCGACAAAGGACAAGACTCACAGACAGGCTTATATACACAGACAAGACAGGAAGTGATTACAAACAGCTGGGAACACAAGGAGAAATTAATCAAGACTAAAATGAGACAAACAAGGGTGCAAAGACCAGGGATGACCACAAGATGGTACCATCCCTACACAAACAACACTACTGTGAAGTTTGAGAACCACCAAACTGCAGTACAAAGTCAAAGTCAAAGTCAAAGTCAACTTTATTGTCAGAACTGCAATATGTACAGGACATACACAGGACCGAAATTGCGTTTCTCTCAGTCCCTCGGTGCAACAGTAACCATCTAAACACTAAACACTAAAACATTTAATAAACATAAGCATAAAATAGTAAAAGTGTAACACTGTCCTGAGTTTTTTCATAATAGTATAAAAGTATGAAAATTTACACCAACACTGAAACACCAAACACCCCTAAAACACCAAACACCCAATGAACATAAGCATAAAATGAAATAATAAAAGTGTAATACTGTCCTGAGTTTTTGCATAGTAGTATAAAAAGTATATCTATAAAATAAACTGAAGTTTCTAGCATTGACATTTGCAAAGAGTGGCACAGCAGCATATAAGTTAATGTACACAGTATATGTATGAGGTAGTTGATGTTGGTATAGAGGCAAAGTGGCATATGAAGTAAGGCACATAAGGCACATTTGGCATCCTTAGATAAGGCTAGTCAGAGAATGCTGTATATGTATCTGCAGTAGTGTAGATAAAAGTAGTGTAAATGTAAACAGTAGTAATAAATGTAAAGCAGTAGTAATAAATGTAAACAGTATTAATAAATGTAAACAGTGAATGTAAACAGTAGTATGACTATAGGCAGTAATGTAATACAAACATTAGTGCAAATATGAGAAGTAGTGCAAACTGAATGAGCACATGACCGAGAGTTTAGTGAATAACCCGTTTGATGACACAGAGTCCATCCATCCATCCATCCATTTCTTCCGCTTATCCGGGGTCGGGTCGCGGGGGTAGCAGCCTAAGTAGGGAGGCCCAGACTTCCCTCTCCCCAGCCACTTGGAGCAGCTCCTCTGGGGGAATCCCAAGGCGTTCCCAGGCCAGCCGAGAAACATAGTCCCTCCAGCGTATCCTGGGTCTTCCTCTGGGTCTCCTCCCGGTGGGACATGCCCGGAACACCTCACCAGGGAGGCGTCCAGGAGGCATCCTAACCAGATGCCCGAGCCACCTCAACTGGCTCCTCTCGATGTGGAGAAGCAGCGGCTCTACTCCGAGTCCCTCCCGGATGACTGAGCTTCTCACCCTATCTCTAAGGGAGAGTCCAGCCACCCTGCGGAGAAAACTCATTTCAGCCGCTTGTATCCGAGATCTTGTTCTTTCGGTCACAACCCAAAGCTCATGACCATAGATGAGGGTGGGAACGTAGATCGATCGGTAAATTGAGAGCTTTGCCTTTTGACTCAGCTCTCTCTTCACCACGACAGACCGGTACAGCGCCCGCTTCACTGCGGACGCTGCACCTATCCGCCTATCGATCTCACGCTCCAGTTTTCCCTCATTCGTGAACAAGATCCCGAGATACTTAAACTCCTCCACTTGGGGCAGGACCTCCTCCCCGACCCGGAGAGGGCATGCTACCCTTTTCCGGCTCAAGACCATGGCCTCGGATTTGGAGGAACTGATCCTCATCCCGGCCGCATCACACTCGGCTGCAAACCGCTCCAGTGAAAGTTGTAAATCACGAACTGATGAAGCCAGTAGGACCACATCATCTGCAAAAAACAGAGAAGCGATTCTAAGGCCACCAAAACGGATCCTCTCAACACCTTGGCTGCGCCTAGAAATTCTGTCCATAAAAGTTATGAACAGAATCGGTGACAAAGGGCAACCTTGGCGGAGTCCAACTCTCACCGGAAACGAGCCTGACTTACTGCCGGCAATGCGGACCAAGCTCTGACACCGGTCGTACAGGGACCTAACAGCCCATATCAATGGGCCTGGTACCCCATACTCCCGGAGTACCCCCCACAGAACCCCCCGAGGGACGCGGTCGAATGCCTTCTCCAAGTCCACAAAGCACATGTAAACTGGTTGGGCAAACTCCCACGCACCCTCCAGGACCCTGTTGAGGGTGTAGAGCTGGTCCAGTGTTCCACGACCAGGACGAAAACCACACTGCTCCTCCTGAATCCGAGGTTCGACTATCCGACGGACCCTCCTCTCCAGAACCCCTGAATAGACCTTACCAGGGAGGCTTAAGAGTCCAGTGTTAAAATCTTTGTGTTGAGTGATAATGTGTGAGAAAGTTTTTTGTGTTAAGGCAGTTCAAATGGGAGGGGAGGCAGAGCAGGCAGAGTGTTTAGCATTCTGACTGCCTGATGAACAGAGCTGTCTCTCAGTCTGCTGGTACGAGCCTGGAGACTCCTCAGTCTCCTCCCTGATGGCAGCAGTCTAAAGCGGCTGTGTAGTGAGTGCCTTATGTTACAAATACTTACTTATGCCAAATGTGCCTTATGTTACAAATCTTGGAATAAAAATGGACTCTCATCTCACATTTGAAAATCACATTAAGCATCTGTTTAAAACCTGCTTCTTCCATCTTCGAAACATCTCCAGACTTCGCCCATCTCTGACTTTTTCTGATGCTGAGAAACTCGTCCATGCCTTTGTCTCCTCCAGGCTCGACTACTGCAACTCACTGTTTATTGGTATCCCTGGCAAAAACATTCAGAAGCTTCAATATATTCAAAACAGTGCAGCTAGGATTCTGTTGAGAGTTCGCAAATTTGATCATATTACACCCATTCTCCATAACCTCCATTGGCTTCCTGTCACCTACAGAATTCAGTACAAAACTGCTCTCATTACCCATCAATGCTTGCACGGCACTTCACCTGACTATCTAAAGGACATTCTTGCACCATATTCATCCACCCGGTCTCTACGATCACAGAACAGTAATTTACTTCATATTCCTCGGACCAAATTGAGGACCATGGGAGACCGAGCATTCTGTGTGGCTGCCCCCCGCCTGTGGAACTCCCTCCCTGACGACCTGAGAGCTCCACAGTCACTGGTTGACTTTAAAAGCGGCATTAAGACTTTTCTTTTTAAGCAAGCCTATTCTGCCTCCACATGATTTTATCTTTGATCTTAGCTGATATCTTTATTGATTTTACTTGATTTTATCACTTGTTTTATTTTATTTATTTTTTAAGCAAGCCTAAATCTACATGATTTTATCTTTGATCTTAGCTGATATCATTATTGATTTTACTTGATTTTATCACTTGTTTTATTTTATTTATTTTTTAAGCAAGCCTAAATCTACATGATTTTATCTTTGATCTTAGTCGATATTATTATTGATTTTACTTGATTTTATCACTTGTTTTATTTTATTTATTTTTTAAGCAAGCCTAAATCTACATGATTTTATCTTTGATCTTAGTCGATATTATTGATTTTATTTGATTTTATCACTTGTTTTATTTTTTACCTTTACCTTGTTACACATTGTAGCACTTTGAGATTTTTACTAATGAAAAGTGCATTATAAATTGAATTCATTATTATTATCATTATTAGTGGGTGTGTGGGATCACCTGCCATGCAGTGGGCTTTCCGAGTGAGGCGGTTGCTGTGTAAGTCCTGCAGTGAGGGGAAGGAGGTGCCAACGATCTTCTCAGCTGCTTTCACGATGCGCTGGAGGCTCTTGTGGCAGGATGCAGTACATGCACCAAACCACACAGTGATGCAGCTGGTCAGGACACTTTCTATGGCACCTCTGTAGAAGGTGCACATGATGGGGGTTGAAGCTCCAGCTCCAGCTCCAGTACACACAAGTCAATCAACCAAAAAAATGTTTTAAATTATAAGGCAACTATTATTTATTTAGTTAATACTACCTAGGGCGGTATATGTCCCTAATTATTCTAAAACTCTTTATGCCAATATTAAACAATTTGGCTTGAACAGCTTTGTTAAATAAGCAGTTTCCTGGTTTTTAAGATGGAAGAAGAGATTTCAAAAATACAATAATTGTTCAAAACTTTAATCATGAATGGATCTATAACACAACACGGTGTTCAGTAAAAACCATCATGTCTCAGCAACCCTTCAGAGACGTTAATCCAGGGTTTCTTCCAGGACTGATGTGCTGGTTCAGTCAGACGGGTCTTCTTGTTAGTCAAGTTTTATTTGTTTGCTTATTTGTTTTTGTTTAAAGCTCATAATCCTCTTTTGAGGGTCAGAATAACTTATTCTTCAGTTCAAAGCTGGCCCCGACAAGACGTGAAGCAGTCTCATTGGAAGAGGCTGGACCTTACTTTACTCTGGAGTTGCATATGATGAGAGCTACCTAGTTCGTGTGGACCTACTTATTGCCACCCATCTTGGCATCTGTGCATCGCTGTTTCCCCCCATAAATGAGAGGGATACTTCCGTGTGCCATTGTGGGGATGTTGGGACAGACTATCATTTGTGCCTATGCACCAGTGGCGGCTCCAGAAATATTTTTCTGCAGGTGCTAATCTGGGGCTAAGCATTTTACTGAGGGTGCTATGAAGGATCATTTGTTCTTTCAGTTCTCAAGGTCAAGGTGTCTTTAGTGCCATTCACATCACATGTGGTACATGAGGTGGAATGAAACTATGTACACAGGGTCCCAGTTACATCCAACAAAAATGCACATTGTAAAGAAAAACAGTAATAAGATCTGAGATATGAATTAAGATATATCCTAAACTAAAAATACACTAAGCACTAATAGTACAAGACAATGTGTCAAACAACAGCAGCACCAACATGAGTCTGTGTGAGCAGATGAGGACGAATGAACACAGCAACATGAAATAAATCAGCAGCATGAGATCATCAACATGGATAGTCAGCAGCACATATCAACAATCAAGTGGCATCACAGTGATTTTTTCACAGTAATTTTCAGAGATAATCCTGACTAGGGTCATGAGTCTAACAGCCTCAGGGTAGAAGCTTGTAGCAACAACAAAGGGTGAGATGGAGGAAGAAGGGTGACACCTTTACCATCTCAACTCCACTACATTTGTTTTTTTTATTTTTTATTCATTAAAGTGGGCACCAGCTGATCAGTTTACTGACCAACATCTTCATTAATGTATTCACCCTTTAATGATCAGAATCACTCACTGAAGAAGAATCTGTTAATTACAGGGAGTTCTATACCAGAACAAATGAATTTTCATCTGAATGAAGAGACCAAAGTTGTCTTTGAAGTTTTATTACAAAAATAATCAAACTAAAAAGCAACAACAATAATAAACAAACAATAATAATGAATC